>JAODAL010025899.1:0-57755 GCA_025379985.1 Phyllomedusa bahiana | reverse complement strand
CTGTAAAAAACCAATCAAAATCCATTTGCTCTTTTTTTTTCGTCTGATACTGCAAACTAATTGCTTATCGGTCTCCCTCTCTGCAAACTCCCCCCTCTCCAATCTGTCCTGAATGCAACAGCCAGGCTCATCTTTCTCTCCAGCCGCTATACTGAAGCCTCTACCCTGTGTCAGTCACTGCACTGGTTGCCCATTCAGTACAGGATACAATATAAACTTATCACTCTCACCCATAAAGCTCTCCACAGCGCTGCTCCTCCCTACATCTCCTCCCTAGTCTCTGTCTACCGCCCTACCCGTGCTCTCCGCTCTGCTGATGATATCAGACTACATTCCTCAATCATTCCGAACCTCCATGCCCGCCTTCAAGATTTCACACGTGCGGCACCAATTCTCTGAATATGCTACGCGGGCGATCAGGCACATTCACAACCCTACAGTTTTAAGAGGGCCCTGAGAAAATACATCTTCTCAGCCTGGCCCACAAGATCCCTAACTGCTATCACACACATCTGTCACTCCCTGCACTTGGGCAACTCACAGGCACTTATCCGTATATAGATGTACTGTCAGGGTGGCAGGTTCATCCATTTTTCATGTAAACCACCCCCTATTTATGAAACATGGCCGGACCATTGTAAACTTGGCACTTCTTACCGTATGTTTCACCCATACACCCTAATAGATTGTAAGCTCTCGCGAGCAGGGCCCTCACACCAGGTGTCTCATCTGTAAGTAACAACTCACAGAAAAAAAGAGATAATAATAGGAATATAGAAAACCGTCTCACAGATCAAAAGAAAAATTCCTAAAACAATAATCTTTAATAGATATGCATTAAAATAATTATCCTTTATATATAAAAATGGCCTCACACATATAGCCACTATACAAATATGCAACTGTATATGTATAAAGTACCCGGTGTATATCAGTACCTAAATACAAAAGCAAGTGGACAATGTCTAGCTAATCACAGCAAAAAAGACATTGTTACCAAAAACCTATTAGCAGGGAGAAGTGCCCCTATAAGAGGGAGGAAAATGTGGCCAAAAATGTGGTCAAAAACTCACGGTTCTGAAGACCTTGTCACAGTAGACTCCGCTGCCCCATTGGACCAGTATATACCATATAATAGAAAAAGCACTATCGCTATCACTAAACTACCCCTACCAGATAGAGCACTCCCCCCCAAAAAGGGACCCCACCCCGGGTCTCATCCAACAAACAAATTTTATACAGTAACATCAAAAAAGAACCAGCATAAGTCCCGACGCGTTTCCCCCCCGATAGGGGTTCACGGAAAATAATTATACATCTGTATAGAGATGATTTTCCAAGTGATGGCATGATATCTTGGAGAAACCGTGGGGGAATTTGTCTTTTGTTTTATAGTTACTGTTAATTTATTTTAGTTAATATCCCCGAGGGTGGAGTCGCCCTTTTCGGGGCGATGCTCAATTTTGGATAGGACTAGTAAAAGTAGGGATATTACTTTTTCTATTTATGGTATTACTATCCAATGGGGGAAACGGAGTTACTGTGACAAGGCTTCAGAACCGTGATTTTTTTACCCATTTTTGACCACTTTTCCCCCCCCCCCCCCCCTCTTTGGGGCACTTCTCCCTGCTAAAAGGTATTTGGTACAATGTTTTTTTTGTGTGATACTAGAATTGCCCATTTGTTTTTGTATTTAGGTTTTGTAACACCGGGTACTTTATCATATACATTTGATATTTGTATAGTGGCTTATGTGAGGCCTTTTTTTATTTTAAAAAGGGATAAAAAATTTTAATGCATATCTTTAGAGATTTTTTTTTTGGGAATTTTTCTTTTGATCTGTAGACACCATCTGTAAGTATTTTTAAATGTGTAATGTTGTATTTTTACCCTTGAATTTTAAAAGGCTGCGGAATATTTGGCGCTATATAAAGATTATTTTTTAAAAATTTTTTTAAAAAAAAGAAAAAAAGGCAAAAAAAAGGCTGATTGGTTAGCTAGGGGGGTTGGCTACCCCCGGGGGCCCAATCAAGCGCGAGCTATTTGGCCCCATTGATCATGGAGAGATCGGGAAAAGAAATCTGGCTCTCGGCCCCTTACGGAGGAATAAATTAAAAAAATCGTTTCATAGGTTCAAATATGATCTAAAAAAGGCAAAACCTTCTATAAACATAATCAATCAAATCCCAAACAACGCTTTTGTCGCCAGCCGGCCTAACATCGGAATTGCAAAGAAAAATTTGGGCCGGGAAATACAAAAAATTCAAATTCTGTTTCTTTTCCTTTGGTCCAAAAAACCACCCAATAGAATAGGAGCGACAGTGCCCCATTAAAAATTTATGGAGAAGTTTGAACAATCAAAGAAAGGGGGGGACTTCAAAATACAGTAAAAAAGGGCAAAAAGAGTGTTTTGGTTACCCCAGCGGCAGATATGAACCCACCAATCATATTATGCTTTAATTTTGATGGAGAAAAAGGGGCCGATAGAAGGGCCCCTAAAAGTTATTACTGTTATGGGAAAATTCTGTACTGTGATTGGGTTTGGGGGGGGGGGGGGCTCGTCCAGCTTGCCCCAAACGGCTGAGCTACCTTCTCATAGAGTTCTATGGGGGAAAAAAAATGCAGAGCGAGCTCTGTTTGTGATTGGCTAAGTTAAAAGAGGCGCGGTTTTTGGGCCCAAAGGGGGCCAGCGACGCTTTTATGGGGTTTTCTAATGCAATCTAAATCAAACTGTAAAATGCAAAATAAAAAAATAAACTCCCAAGTTTTACCGATGTGTATAAAAATGAACAATAATATGGGGGAACGAAAATAAACAAATAAATATAAAACAATAATTCTAGGGTAACCCAAACAAACTCTTTTCTGCATTTTTACTTTTTTTTTGAACTGTCCCGCCTTTTAATTTGATTGATCAATATTCTCCATAGTTTAAGGTCACTGTCGCTCCATTCTGATTGGCCCGGTTTTTGCCGACCAAAAGAGCGTTTTCAAATTTTTTTTACTGTATTTCCGGCAATTTCCCAAAATTTCCTAATTCCTGATTTGCGCCGTTCTAGATTTTTGGAAATGATTTTTTTTTTTTTTTTTAGAAGGTTTGAGCTCTTTTTCTGAAATTTTAACATTTTTAAAAACTTTTTTTTTGGAAAACAACTCCCTGCTTCACGGAGCTGAGCGCCGAGATGATTTCTTTTTCGATCTTTTTATGTTTCCTTTTATGTTACGTTTTCGCTTCACTTCGCCTCCTCCGGCTCATTTAGAACCACTTAAACTGGTCGCCTGTCAGCGGCGGCGCTGCAAGCGCCGCACTTTGCCCCACCCGATCATACAAAGCCTCGGGTATTCGAATGAGCCCCCGTCCCCGCCCCCAGAACCCCCCACCGCGCCCATTGACGCCCCTTCATGTGCGGCGCACCGAAAGTGGCGAAGGCTGCGCCTAAACGCATCCCGCGTCCACGGGATTCGGTTTGGTGAGGCGCGGATACGCCGAAAACGGCGCAACTCCCTCATACTGTCCCCTTTTGTTGATCTAATGCTTCTCAGCAAAACTTTACAAAAATAAAACGGGGAGGAAACTTAGTATCTTTTTGATCAACTACATATTTGCCCACTTGACAACCATTCGCCGTTATTTTTTTGTGTGTCGGTGCTGTTAATTTGGTCGTGCCAGATGTGAACTGGGTGGGCTATTCATTGTTTGGTGTGGTTGCAAGCCCAAGCCAGTGTCAAGGGTCTTTGGGCAGCAGTGGTTGCAGGTTGGGGCCACTGGGTTGTGCCCCTCATCCTGTGTGGGTCTTTTGCTGAGGGCTGGTGGGCCCCATGTCAGTACTCTTGCCAACGACGCCCAATTTAGTGTAAGGGACCCACTTTTATAGATGTCGCCATGAAGTGGACAAGTGTGCCTATAACCGCTTTGATTCAAAAGTATTACCAGAACCCCCGGTTCAGTTTTGCAGAGAAGCATTAGATCACGTAACGTGAGTGAAGTTCGGATCCATTGCCTCTCTCTCCCTTCCATAAGGAATATATATAAATAAATATATTTGTGATGTTTAGCGTCAGGTAGCAAAAACAGGGCTTCCACAGACAGAGACTAGTGCCAGATAAAGTTCAAGTTCCAGCGCTGCCTGTTGTTTATTCAGGCAGAACTTAACAAAAACAAAAAACAATCCTTAACTTCAGCAAACCAGAAATTAAACGCCTGCTCTGATGAGCGCAAGCTACACATACATTTACCCTTACTAATACTGAAAAGTGCAGACAGCGTCTTTAACATCACAGCCAGGGTTCTTCCCTCAGAGTGACACCACACTCCCACACAGGCCTGTAGATCCAGGCTTTAAAGGCCTGTGCCCCCGCCTCACCTGGGGCGTGGGAGTGGCCACCCACCCGGCTTTGACCACTCCCTAAAAGCCGACCCAGACCTAAGTAAGCGGACTTTGGGGAACCCAGCTACATACTAAAAAATTTGTGTCAGCAACAAAGTAGTTACTGACAACATGATGCTGTCGTGCCTTTCCTTCACCGACCCAGCCTCCCTCGTTGACACGCAACTGCCCAAGATAAAACCGCCTAAGGCAGCATAAGAGAGGACTCATTGGAAATATATCTTGCCGTCAACTATTCCCCCTGTCACTGGTCTTCAGCATACCCCTCTCCCCTCTGTTCGAACCTGTGTGGTCGGAACAAACTTGGCCACCATACAATGTGATTTCCTGGACAGAGCATGCCACCTCAGCATTGCCTTGAAGTTTACCCCCTCTCTGTTTTCTACTGTAAACGTTAAAATTTTTCAAGATAAGGAACCACCCTCGTGACCCTCGCGTTTCTAACTCTCCTCCTTTGCCTGAGAATCCCCGTTAGCGTAGAATGATCAGTAATTAACTTGAGAGAAGCGGCGATCCCAGAAGATACACCTCAGGGCTTCAAGGGCCCACTTTTGAAATGGCCAAACACTTTCCCCGCTCTGCCATACTATAATTTTTTCTCTTTGCCTGGTGTGGAGCTTCCTGCTCAGATATATGACGGGATGCTCCCTCTCTGCCCCTACTTCTGGGAACAGAACAGGCTCGCCAGTCCAACGTCAACGCATCGTCTGTACAATGAAGTCCCCTCTTAAAATTCGTGTGACCAACACCGGACGTACTGCAAGAGGGCCTGTTTTCATCTCCCTTTGAACTCTTTTTTCCTCTTGGCCGTCTGGGTTCCATTTTGATCCATAACAGACTGCCTATGCCTAGTCAAATCTTTAGTGTGAGCTTCAATGCGCTGGCAAAATTTTGAATATAAAGCGCCGATAATACCCCTCAAATACCTAAAAAAGCTCTCACCTGTGCCTTTTTGTTGTGGGTTGGCGGCCATCCTTGTATTGCTTCCAATTTTATTCACTTGAGGTTTTATGCACCCCTCCTATTATGTACCCCAGGTATCAGGCTTCCCCTCAAGCCTTGGGCCATTTTTTTGGGGTTTGCGGTGAGTCCCGCATCTCTAATTGAACCCAGTACTTGCTGTACCTTTGGTAGGTGCTATCGCTATCTCCAATCTTCGCTGAATATAATGAATCATCCAAGTATGCCGACGTCATACATGACGATGGGGTTTTAGGATACAACCATTAGTCTTTGAAAGGTTGCTGGAGCCCCATGCAACCCAAAGGTAAACAGACGTACTGGAAACATCCGGTCCTGGAGTTGTAGCAAAAGGCGTCTTCTCTATGGCCCGTTTTCTATGTGAGAGGGAACCTGCCAGTAACCTTTTATTTAGATCTAGGGTGGTAAGCAGTAGCCGTGGGAATGGCCAAGTCTCACAATTAATTCATCCACCCTTTGGCATGGGTACGCCACTCAAACTTTGAATACCTCATTTAGTTTCCGGAATCATTTACAGAATCGTAATGAGCCAAGTCCTGTTTTGGTATCAGCACGATAGTTCTTGACCATTCACTGTGGGACTTCCTCAATACCCCGAGATCTAACATTTTCCTGACCTCCGCTCAATCTCAGATATGGCTCGCTACCCGCTTCAGGAGGGACCTGCTGTAAGGTTTTAAATGGAGCCGTTTACCCCCGGGTTTCAGTTACGATATCAAGCCTTAGAACATTTGTAACTCCCCTGGTAGCTCTGAAAATACCTTCCATAATTTCCTTTGTATGAACTCCCACTGGTTTCTTGTTTTTGAGACTTCGACAGGGAGTCTGACACATACACCTCTGGAGGGGCACTACAAGGGCACTCACAGCAGCAAAGGTTATCCCTGTTGGCTTTCCACGGATTAATCAGGTTGACGTGTACAATTGTTCTGGCTCCATGACCCGGTCTGGTACAACCCCCTTATAATTCACGTCTCCCACCTTTTCAATCACTTCATAGGTGCCCCTTTGCCATTTTGCTAGAAACCTGCCCTACAGTATGGACCAATATTAACACCAGATCTACCTGGGTTAAAGCTCCGTACCATGGCAGACTTATGATACAACACGGCGTTGAGCCTCCTGTGCCTGCTGTAGGTGTTTTTCCCTGACTATTTGGCATGATGCAGGCGATCCCGATCGTTGCATGTGGGAGATTGTGTTCGATCCACACACCGGTAGGTGGTAGACTCCTGCTCCCAGGTCCTCCTTTGCATGTCCAGGAGGCCACGTGGACGTCAACCCAAAAACCAAGCTCAAAGGGAGAGAAACCAGTCCGATCGATTGTGGAACTTTCCCCGGATCTGAGAACATTAAATAGGGCAAAAGACAGTCCCAATCTTTCCCTGTCCTTACTAACCACAAGCCTCTTTAACATACTTTTTAAACTGTCTTGAGAATCTCCCACAAACCGTCTGTTTGGGGGTGGTACAAACCGAGATGTACGCAAATTGCTTAAAGTTCGCAGTTTGCGTAACTCCCGAGTGACCTGGACATAAAGGGGTCCCTGATCTGTAAGGATCTCCTTTGTGTATGCCGGTAAACGAGAACATAAACAACAGCTCTTTCGCAATAACCCTTGGAGGAAGTATTCCGTAACGAACATCCTCATGGATAACGGGGGCATAGTCCTACGAACCCTGACCACCAATATATATTTATGCCCCGTGCAGACTTACAGTGGGCCTACATATCCATTTGCGATCCCTCAACTGATACTCGATATAGGTATGAGGCACCAAGGACTCCTGTAACTGGGGCATAGGGGCTGTAAGTATGACACCTGGGCAGGACTCCAGTACCGTTTAACATCCCCATGGACCCCTGGCCAGAAAAACTTGGAGAATACGCTCTGTGTTTGTCTATTTTTCGCTGCCCAGTGACCTCCGAGCAAACATCTTAAGCGCGAGATCCAAGACCATCCTCCTGTATGGCCTTTAGGCACCACCAGCTGTTCTAACACAAACCTGCCCCCCTGAACTCTGTCAACCTTGATAACAGCAGCTCTAGATTGACTGAGCGAGTTGGGGAACACCTTGTCATCCCCTGGATACTGAGGTTCCCCATTCACAAACCTTCACATTTTCCCTGGCCCGTCACCAGGTTGGGGTCCCGGAGCTGAGCAGTCCCGAAATTATCAGGTGAACCTCCATGTCAGGCATACCTGCCTCCTCTGCCTGTTCCTCGATCTCACCTGCAAGTACCCGCTAAGGGGATAATTATCAACACTTCCTGTGGGTCACGACCGACCGCCCTAACTGCCTGAACTGTAACCCCTCGGGGTCAAACGGTTCAGGGTTTAACATGACAATGATCAACAATAATTATCGACCATCTTGCAGTACATGACATATTTTAACGCCACCAGTCACAAAATAGGGGGAGAGTCCTCTCCCCAGAATCACGGTGTGCATAGAATGTCCCGACACACCCCACCTCATGGGAGGCAACACCACCTCACCCGAAGTCCGTCCAGTTTTACTAGTGCGGTAGGGTACTCTTTGGTGTCCCCCCATTTATGCACAAGGACCACCTAAAACCTGTCCCGTGAATGAGTTTAGGGTCAACCAGTAGCTTGCTGGCGTAGCACTAGTGTGACCAAACTCCCTGATGTCCAGTAGAGCAGATTACCGGATAGACGTTCACCTTGGAGTGACAACAGGCTGCTGATCCTTTCTGGCACAGTCCTGCGGAGACATACGGGCCGTGCAAACAAGCGACCTCCACATAGCCTGAGCTCACTATTCCCATCCTCTATAGTATGTTGACAGTTTGCGTGCCCATAAGGGCCAGGTCCAAACAATATTGACCAACAGCCCAACATATGACCCGGGCCCTGGTCCGCCCTGAGGACTTCCGTGCCTGAGCCGGAACTTGTCCCTTTTGGGATTTCTTCCTCTCCCTCCACCAGAACCCCCTCTTGGACCACCCACCTCCCTTTGGAAACTCTTTACCCCCCCCTTGATAAGGACAGATCTTTGCCAGTCATTCCGTCCGCTTGCTGTACATTCACCCAAACCGAGGGGTTGACCACGCTCCGATTGAGGTACGTCATGACAGTAATACTCGTTGGCCTTGCACCATCTCTCGACGAGGTTAATGAGGTGCTCAGCATCTTTGGGGTCCCTTGGCTTGTCCTACCCATCGCTGGATCACCGGGGGCAACCGATGGATAAACCATATCCAGGACCACCTTCTCGACCATCCTGCGGCAGGGGGTGGCTTAGATTCCTCCGTTTGTAGCCACTTTTTTCAACCAGATTGAACACGAGGTCAACACATTTGGAGCGAGCGGGTAGGTGGCTCAGAAAACGTCCATTTATGACCCGGCAGGCCCTCACTAATGTTACGTTCGACTTTCATGGTTTCTCTCCTAAGCGAGCCAAAATCCATGGGGGGAACCGCTTGCAACTTGGCATAGGTACCCCCGGCAATCCTGCTCGCGAACTCAAAATATGCCTTTTTGTGATTTCCCCAGGTCAGAAAAGGCTGCCACTATACCCTCCCCGCCTCATTGTGCCACCTGTTATGGTGCACCTCCTTCGCTTATCTGCCATCACCACTTTTCAAAAGCGCGCGGTAGTCCGCACAACGAACCGTAGAGCCGTCATCTTCAGTAGAGGACGTCTTGTAAAGCAGCCCGGTTGGAATACGAGACTTGGCCTGTCCTCTGCACACTTTTGCCGCCACTGGCTAGTACTTGCTCCTCATCATAGCGTTGCGTTTGATGTGCTGCTGTTCCTGCAAGTGCGAGTGCGATTGGCCTCTATTATCAGTGCGTTGGTTTCCGCCTTGTGCCCGCAAGGCCTCCCTCATGCACTTTCTGCTGATTGGCAGTCCATCAGCTTCTGTAGACTGCTTTTGGCCGGATAAGTTGTTGTTAAAAACCATTCGTGCCATCTTTGGCCGCTAGGTGCTGGGCTGTGGTAGTGGGCCGCTTATTTAATCCAGGATATAGACTTCAAGCCTTATTTATCCATTTTTCCACGAGTTGTTGGGCCCCTAGCAACGGCTTAGCAATCAAAACCATGTTGTATGTCTCTTTAATGTCTGATTGCCCGCAGCCGAAGCACCATATGTGGAGGTTTAGCGTCCAGTAGCAACAGGTCAGTCCACAGCAGAGACAGTAACACGATATAAAGTTCAAGTTTCCAGGGCGCTGCCTTGGTTTATTTTTTTTTTTTTTTTTTTATTTTTTTTTTTCCACAGCAAGTAACTTAACAAAAACAAAAAACACAGCCTTACTTCAGCTAAACAGAAAATAAACCCGCCTGCTTCGTTTCTGAGCACTGGCTACACGAAACAGCATTTACCCCCTTACTAGACGCGGAAAAGCAGACAGCGTCTGTTAAACTCCACTAGCAAGTTTTTCCTCAGTAGTGACACCAGCACCCACACAGGCCGTAGATCCAGGCTTTATAGGCCTGAGCCCCCCCGCCTCACCTGGGTCGTGGGGAGTGGCCACCCCCCCGGCTTCTTTGACCACTTTCCAGAAAGGCCGACCCTGACTAATCGTCGACTGCTTACCCCTAAATGAAACTTGCAGCAACATAGTGTTAACAGACACCTATGCTGTCGGCCTTCCTTCACCCGAGCCCAGGCCTCTTGGTGACACCCAGATAACCGCTAATGCAAAGCATCAGGAAAGGACTCCCCTTTTGGAAATAAATCTGCTGTCAACTATCCCCCTCGAACTGTCTCCACCAATATTTATATATATACACTCACTTAACCTCTCAACCTCTTGTCCTGTTATCTTTGTTCTATTATTTCTGTCTTTTGCATTTGGCACAATACTTGTGTCATGCACATTTTTTGCTCCCCCTGCTAATTGTATCTGTTCGAGCCTCTAAGGCCGTGTTTCACATACGGCTTATATACACTTGCGGTATTTATTTGCGCCGTAATGATGCGCACAAATCCGCCGAAGAATAACGGCGGGACGGGGGCGTGGCCGGAGCGCGGCTGGGGCGCCTCACCCGCCCCCTAGACAATCTGCAATTGTTTACGGCGCGTCCCCGCGCCGTAAATAAATGGTGGCATGTCACTTTCTCCACCCGCGTAGCGGATTTGCCGAGCGGGTAGGTAGCGAAACGGAATTCCAATACTGTTCCTCAATGAGAGCAGTGGATTACCGTAATTGACCTTTAGTCCGACGGAATGGCGCCGTAATTGAAGCGCAAATCCCCGGCGCGGAATACGGCGCCAATCCGTCGTCAAATTAAGCCGTGTGAACGGGGCCTAAGTAGGCATGACTCTGGTTTCTAATTTGTGTATTTTACTGTTTTAGCTGTATCTACACTTTTTAACTGTTTATTAATAAAAGTTACTTTTTATTGATATGTGGCCCTCCAAAGTATATACAGTAGTTAAGTTAGGGATACAGTTACATTAATTTTAGAGATAGAGTTGGAGACATAATTCCGGATTGGGGAATATTCCCTGAAACGCCCAATTTTTTTTCGAACTACGCGTCGGAATCAACTTCCATATGGAACTTGAACAAGGGCCCAAATTTCCGTAACGACGCTCGGCCATACGACAAGGATGCTGATTATTTCGGCGTTGTTCCCGGGATGCTAGGCCGGCTAGCAGCCCTCACACCTCCATACCACGTTATAACTGGCATTTCTGTTGTTATTTTTGTTGTTGCCTCTGAACATTTCACATCATTTTTCTGCTCCATCTGTTCTGAAAGCTATGTTTTCTATATATTGTGAATTAACGTAAATGCACTGGAGCTGAACCGCGATACCACAGACGTCGAATTTACAAAAACCTTTCTGGAATTATTGTTAGTTTTAACCTTTCTCTTGCCTCAGGAGATTTAAGAGAGACATGAGGAAAAATGTCTGAAATAATGTACGGCTGCGGTTTGACCCTTTATTGCGCAATATGCAATGCCACTAACTATAGCGCCGGATCAAGAGAAAAAAGTAATCGACGTGACAATATATAATGGGAGCTGGAGAAAAAGATTTATTTCATTAAAAAAAAGTAAACAGAAAAAGAAAATTGTAAATTCTTGTAAGCATTATTAAAAACTTGGAGGTAAATATCAGATAACTCTGGTTGTGATTAAAATATAGTAACTGACATAGCATCTTTCTTTAGGGCCTATATGGATCACATTATATAATGGATTCCTATACTGGTTTACATAAATACTAAATATTTCTTCTCTCTGGCAAAAAAATTGGCCAACCTACCCTTCACATTTAAAGGGGTTTTCCTATCTGACTGTTTCACAGAGCCTGCTGTTCATATCCAGCTTCAGGCTCCACTTCCTGTTAGGCTGGGGTGGGTGGTTTCTGAGTTTTAGGCCCCCATTTCCTGTTCAGATGTGGGGGGTCCACGCTTCAGGCTCCCGTTCTGTTCAGTTTGGGTGGTTCTAAGATTTAGGCCCCAGTTCCTGTTCAGGTTGTGTGTGGTTCTCCAGCTTCAGGCTCCCACTTCCTGTTCGGTGGGGGTGTTTTCTACAGATTAAGATGACATTCCTGTTCATGTGGATATTCTACAGCTTCAGGCTCCACTTCCTGTTCGCTTGGGGTGGTTCTACAGCTTCAGGCTCCCCTTTCCCTGTGCAGGCTTAGGAAATTTCTACAGCAGTGACTGACATTTCACCTCTGCTACCCTCACTGGGGTTTTTAAAGGGGACTTGGTATGAAGGGGTTTAACACGGGCCACAAAGGTTAAATTTTATGGGGAAAAAAATATCCAGACTCCAAATTGGGAATCTCCGTGTTTACAAAGGAAAAGGTTTTTTGAATTAACTAAAGAAAACCCTTTTCCCAAAGGTAAAGATAGGGGGGAAAGGGTTTTGGTTTTAAAAAACAAGGGGGATGAAAGGGGGTTTAGAAAATTTAATTATAAGAAGGGGTTTAATAAGAATTTGAAAAAAAAAAAAATTTTTTTTAAAAGGGGGAGGGCAGCCAATGCCAGGGTTCTCAAAAAGAAAAATTTTTTGAAATTAACTGAAAATTTTAAAAAAAATAAAAAAATTATGCATATTTTAATTAAACAGGCCACAGAGCACATGGACATAGGGATAAATAAAGTTGCTGGCATTCTATTTTGAAGGGGTTTTAAGGCGGTTTAAAGCTGGTTTAGAGCCGATGAATCAGAAAAGAGGATTAACCTAATATATTTTGCTGATTCCACATTGGTTTTAGTGATGCCGAGCCAATGAGAGTTCACCCCACACGGAGAAGGTTTTTTATAAGGAAGGGGTGGGGTAGCCAGGGGGGAACCAGGGGGGAGCCCAACGGGCCTTGGAAAATTTATGTGGGGGGAAGGCCATGGCGGCCCTGAAAACCAGAGGGGAAACCTGGCTTGACTTAAAAGGGACCACTCACCCCAATTTATACACAGACTTTTATTGGGTAACGTGTCATATTTGGTATTGTTTTTGTTTTTTAAAAATTGTAACATGTTATGTTATAATCCTTTGAAGATTGAAAATAAAAAATTTTTTTATAAAAGAAAGGGTTAATATTACTGAATCTAGATTTGTTTTAAAAAAAAAGTAAGGTCGAGGACTGACCCAAGTCATCACATGACATAGAAACTGTTATCTTGTTTCCATAAAAGAAAAATATTTTTTTTTCTTTTAACTGTATATTTCTTACAGTAACCGTTTCAAGCCCCAAAATGCAAAAAGGAGGGAGTTACCATAACAACACATGGGGAGGGGTAGTAGTAGGTTATATAGGCTATGTAAATTTAGGGTGACATGTACCATTAGGGCTGCACCATTTTTTGGGTGTATTTTGCACCAAAAAATTGTTTTTAAAAGCTGTATTCTTATAAAAAAATGTAGTTTCACCAAAAAAAAAGGGGATTTTATGCCAGGCATGACACTAAAGTAGGCGCATCAAATATGCTAGCAATGATATGCTATTTACAGAAAAAATGGGAGATTAATTTCTCAAACAAAAACCCTGAAACACAGCCATACTCACTGCTCAAAAGCCTGGAATGAGACTGAACCCAGCAGAAGGCAAAAAACCAGCCCCCATGCTATTAGGAAAAAAATACAGGTGCAGCCCTTACCCCGAGCAGTAGCCCACACCCCCCAACCCCCTAGGGGAACAACCCTAGGGAAAAAGATGCACATTAAATGACACCTATTCACACGAGCAAAAAAAAGTCACAGTACTACATTGGGAGACGTCCAAATGCAAAAAAATACCCGTAAAACAACCACTAAAAACGCCTTAAATATATGAGGGAGGTGGTTGTGGATTATAATTGCATATAGAAAAAAAAACGAAAACGGTGCCGTATTGTAAAAAGTGTGGTAAAAAGCCTATTACGCCATACTATTTTTCCGGGGGGCCCGAGCTGCCCCCCCCCCAGCCACTTTTTGAGTGTTCCAAACAAAAAATACAACCCTCTGCTCCCCGTACATTGGGCAAAAAAAATTTTACAACTTGAAAAATACAAATAGGGTATTAGTTATCAGTGGCCACTAATGAAAGGCCCGCAAGCCCCCTTCAAGGGCTTCTTTTTTTTTTGCAAAATCCCCCACACCACAATTTAAAAAAAATGGGACATTAAATTTTCAAAAAAAAAAAACGGAAACAAAAGGGCCCCTACTCAAGCTCAAAAAACTGGAATGAGATGAACCCCAGCAGAGGGGGCACACCAGCCCCCCATGCTTTCTTAGGAAAAATTAAAGGTGCAGCCCATTCTGTGCAATAGACACCACCCCACCACTAGGGAACAACCAAAATGCACATTTTAATTTTACCCTATTTTCCACGCAGTGGAAAAAGCCCCCGTACAATAATTGGGAGATGCACCAAAAAGCAAAAATCAATTATATAAATTTTAAAATTATATATATATATATTATTTATATATATTTTTTATATATAAAATTTTTTAAAACTTTTTTTTTTTTTGTTTTTTTTTTTTTTAATAAAACCCGGGTGGTGTTTCCCCATCCCCTACTGGCTCCATATTACCACACTTTCGATTTTTGCGGAGTGCCAGCATTTTTGGGGTGTCCCAAAACAAAAAAACAGACACCCTCTGCTCCCTAGTACTATTGGGCAAAAATATTCAAATACTGGCCCGTCCAATAAGTGGTGGCTAAAGTTTGTGTTACATGCTTGGACACTGCCATTGCATTCACTGCCTACCGGATTCCATGTAAAGCTCACAGTTACCTTCTGCCGGACCATTGACAATGAATGGAGCAGCAGTGCACAAGTGCAAGAGCTGATCTAGTCACACAGGGTTTTGGGACCCCGTTTCGGATCCGTGGGGGTTCCAAGGGGCGACTACAAATGTTGTTTTATGTAACAGCCCCTAAGGTGGCATGGTTCAGGGAATTTTAAAATGAAAGTCGGGGTTTTGAGCAGATTTTTAAAAAATTCCCGGGATGATCTAGGCTAACCATTGTAATATCTACTTACAGAGCAGGTTCCTGGGCGTTGGGGCAACTGAATGTCAGGCACCAAGTAGTCAAAGATTACCAGGGACCATGAAGAGAAGATATAAGTGGTTTTCCCCTGATTTTACCCGTCACATACATTCAACAGTGATGTGATGGGATAGATAATCACAGCGGGGGAATTTAGCACAACCCTTTGGGTGGGTTCAGCTTTTTAGACAATCCAAGAAGTTCAGTTAAAGGGGTTTTCTGACTACAAAGAGCATAGCTTTCAACATGTAGGGAACAGTAAATGAAGAGTTTTTCCAAATAGATTGATTGATTTGAAAAACAAGAAGCCTCAGTCTTTCCTTTGCATATGTTCTCCATCCATTCCCAGTTTTGGCTTCAAAAACTCCATCTAAAACGCTGAACATGTGAACCCAGCCTAGGGACTTGTCCCAACGGCAGGTTTTCCATTGGTTTTACAGACGGTTTTCGGATTTGAAAGCCGTCTGTAAACCGACTGTCAACCGTTTACATTATCTTTAATAGAAAATCCATGCAGAGGGCCCCCACTGCACGGATTTTCCACCGGATGATTTTTTACACCGCCGGCGGTCCGAAGAACTTAGGACATGTTCATTCTTCCGCCCGGTTTTCAGCCAGAACATGAACATGTGGGTGCGAAGGGGGACGGCTTGAATCCACAAACCACGGACAAAAGTCGTCCCCCTGTGTGCATGGGAGGACCCGACCAGTGTTCTGTCCCCACATAAGGCGCATGAAGGTGAAACTGGCTGGTGGATGATAGTGACTGGGAGACTTTCCTACCTTCGTATACAGAATGTGGAGCAGACAGGACCAAGCAGGCTCAGCTTAGTAAATATAGTAACACAGTGATATGAAACAGAATGGGGTTTATTCACCTTGGCTAGAGCAATAATCACTGATACAGAACTGTGGTTATCTCTGTAGTAGTATAAACCTTGGTGCAGTTTGTTACTGCTGTGTTGCTGCTGCTGCTTCTGCTGCTGTGTTGCTGCTGTTTGCTGGTCAGAAATTGATGCTTCTGCTAGCCCAAAATATGTGTGCTCCAGTCACATTAGGATGAAAAAAAACTACAGGAAGTGACTCAGCACAAGGCTACAAAAAAACACACTCCCTTAGATAAAAACTTTACGAACAAAGACAGAGGGAGCACATGTAAATTCTGGTCAGCAGATGGCAGCGCAGCAACAATAAATAATAAAGAATGGATGGAGAGTCACTTTGCAATATGTGTCCATTAACAGTGTCCTACCTATTCCTAGATATCCCCTCTTGTATGGGCTGCATCAGCTCCTCAGGTCTCAGACCTGTTCACTCTCGGCTGCCAGCACTGGTTGCTATAGCTACAGACCTGTTCAATCTCTCATGATAGGCTGCCAGCACTGGTTGCTGTAGCTGCAGACCTGTTCAATCTCTCATGATAGGCTGCCAGCACTGGTTGCTGTAGCTGCAGACCTGGCTTCTACTGCAGCCTATTAGAGGCCAGTAAACACACCCCTAAAGCAAAGTGAAACCAAGAAAACAGGACTGAGGTAAGATGAATCAATGTAGTAAGAAAACCCCATTTAAGGACTTTCTACACATAAAGTCCCCTAATGGTATTTTGTGACCTTCGAGAGCCAAAAACAGTAAATTAAAAAATAAAAAGACTCCGAAACTCTGCTCTGTAACCCCCAACCAAAAAAAAAGTTGCCTTACTCCACCAATCATACTGCTTTGACACCTAATATATTAGAGTTCACAGCAGACAATGACTCCCAATAAAAAGTTGAAAAAGTTGCAACATTCTAAAAAATGTATAGAGGTGTCAAGAAATGTAAACCTACAGGAGTGCTGCACAAATCACATGGATAGCCCTGCAAATGGAATAGCTACAGTCATCTAACTCATGTGTACTCGTGCCTGGTCCTGAAGACCCAACATACCCTGAATCATTAAAAAATACAAATTCTAGGACTCGAAAAGAAGAATTTGCTATATTTTTTAGAAAAAGCGTCCCCTCTTTCCATTGGCTGTGTCTGGTATTGCAGGCAGAAGGTCATCAGAGGTGGAGTATAGTCAGCATTAAAAACAGGCAGAAGGTCATCAGAGGTGGAGTATGGTCAGCACTGATAACAGGCAGTAGGTCAAAGAAGGTGGAGTATGGTCAGCATTGATAACAGGCAGAAGGTCATCAGAGGTGGAGTATGGTCAGCATTGATAATAGGCAGAAGGTCATAAGAGGTGGAACATGGTCAGCATTGATAGCAGGCAGAAGGTCTTAGAAGATGGAGTATGCTCAGCATTGATAACAGACAGAAGGTCATCAGAGGTGGAGTATGGTCAGCATTGATAACAGGCACAAGGTCATCATCAGAGGTGGAGTATGGTCAGCATTGATAACAGGCAGAAGGGCATAGAAGGTGGAGTATGGTCAGCATTGATAACAGGCAGAAGGTCATCAGAGGTGGAGTATGGCTAACATTGATAACAGACAGAAGGTCATAGAAGGTGGAGTATGGTCAGCATTGATAACAGGCAGAAGGTCATGGGAGGAGGAATATGGTCAGTATTGATAACAGTCAGAAGGTCATGCGAGGTGGAGTATGGTCAGCATTGATAACAGGCAGATGGTCATGGGAGGTGGAGTAGGGTCAGCATTGATAACAGGCAGAAGGTCATGGGAGGTGGAGTATGGTCAGCATTGATAACAGACAGAAGGTCATGAGAGGTGGAGTATGGTTAGCATTGATAACAGACATAAGGTCATGAGAGCTGGAGTATGGTCAGTATTGATAAAAGGTAGAAGGTCATCAGAGGTGGAGTATGGCTAACATTGATAACAGACAGAAGGTCATGGGAGGTGGAGTATGGTCAGCATTGATAACAGGCAGAAGGTCATGTGCGTTGGAGTATGGTTAGCATTGATAACAGGTAGAAGGTCATGGGAGGTGGAGTATGGTCAGTATTGATAACAGGCAGAAGGTCATGTGCGTTGGAGTATGGTCAGCATTGATAACAGGCAGAAGGTCATGGGAGGAGGAGTATGGTCAGTATTGATAACAGGCAGAAGGTCATGTGCGTTGGAGTATGGTCAGCATTGATAACAGGTAGAAGGTCATGGGAGGAGGAGTATGGTCAGCATTGATAACAAGCAGAAAGTCAGGACACGCGGCAGAGAAAGAAACTGGTTAGGAAATAAGCTGTGTCAGAACCTTTTTAGTTCAGTCTATAGTTGCCCTTACAGTTCACAGGATCAAAGGAGCCTTATTCTTTAGGGGTGGGACATCTGCTAAATAGGCTGTGGTGCCAGAATGATGGTAGATGAGAAGCAATGTCGTGTACTGGACTTTTAAATATGCAAGATGTGCAGGAGCTTTAAAATTGACCAGCAGAGAGAGGACAGTAGTGATGAGGAGCAGAGAACCGGCATGTAACAGCGAGCTATACTGTGATAGAGAACCAGCAAGAAGCTGAGATCAGTGCATGTACCAGCGAGCTATACTGTGATAGAGAACCAGCAAGAAGCTGAGACCAGTGCATGCAGCAGCGAGCTATACTGTGATAGAGAACCAGCAAGAAGCTGAGACCAGTGCATGCAGCTGCGAGCTATATTGTGATAGAGAACCAGCAAGAAGCTGAGACCAGTGCTGCAGCTGCGAGCTATACTGTGATAGAGAAACAGCAGGAAGCTGAGACCAGTGCATGTAGCGGCGAGCTATATTGTGATAGAGAACCAGCAGGAAGCTGAGACCAGTGCATGCAGCTGCGAGCTATATTGTGATAGAGAACCAGCAAGAAGCTGAGACCAGTGCATGCAGCTGCGAGCTATACTGTGATAGAGAACCAGCAAGAAGCTGAGACCAGTGCATGCAGCGGCGAGCTATACTGTGATAGAGAACCAGCAAGAAGCTGAGACCAGTGCATGCAGCTGCGAGCTATACTGTGATAGAGAACCAGCAAGAAGCTGAGACCAGTGCATGTACCAGCGAGCTATACTGTGATAGAGAACCAGCAAGAAGCTGAGACCAGTGCAAGCAGCTGCGAGCTATACTGTGACAGAGAACCAGCAGGAAGCTGAGACCAGTGCATGCAGCTGCGAGCTATACTGTGATAGAGAACCATGCAAGAAGCTGAGACCAGTGCATCAGCTGCGAGCTATACTGTGATAGGGAACCAGCAAGAAGCTGAGACCAGTGCATGCAGCTGCGAGCTATACTGTGATAGAGAACCAGCAAGAAGCTGAGACCAGTGCAAGCAGCTGCGAGCTATACTGTGACAGAGAACCAGCAGGAAGCTGAGACCAGTGCATGCAGCTGCGAGCTACACTGTGATAGAGAACCAGCAAGAAGCTGAGACCAGTGCATGCAGCTGCGAGCTATACTGTGATAGAGAAGCAGCAAGAAGCTGAGACCAGTGCATGCAGCTGCGAGCTATACTGTGATAGAGAACCAGCAAGAAGCTGAGACCAGTGCATGCAGCGGCGAGCTACACTGTGACAGAGAACCAGCAAGAAGCTGAGACCAGTGCATGCAGCGCGAGCTATACTGTGATAGAGAACCAGCAGGAAGCTGAGACCAGTGCATGCAGCTGCGAGCTATACTGTGATAGAGAACCAGCAGAAGCTGAGACCAGTCCATGCAGCTGCGAGCTATACTGTGATAGAGAACCGTCAGGAAGCTGAGACCAGTGCATGCAGCGGCGAGCTATACTGTTATAGAGAACCAGCAGGAAGCTGAGACCAGTGCATGCAGCGGCGAGCTACACTGTGATAGAAAACCATCAAGAAGCTGAGACCAGTGCATGTACCGACGAGCTACACTGTGATAGAGAACCAGCAAGAAGCTGAGACCAGTGCATGCAGCTGCGAGCTAAACTGTGATAGAGAACCAGCAAGAAGCTGAGACCAGTGCATGCAGCTGCGAGCTACAATGTGATAGAGAACCAGCAAGAAGCTGAGACCAGTGCATGCAGCTGCGAGCTATACTGTGATAGAGAACCAGCAAGAAGCTGAGACCAGTGCATGCAGCAGCGAGCTACACTGTGACAGAGAACCAGCAAGAAGCTGAGACCAGTGCATGCAGCTGCGAGCTATACTGTGATAGAGAACCAGCAAGAAGCTGAGACCAGTACATGCAGCGGCGAGCTATACTGTGATAGAGAACCAGCAAGAAGCTGAGACCAGTGCATGCAGCTGCGAGCTACACTGAGATAGAGAACCAGCAAGAAGCTGAGACCAGTGCATGCAGCTGCGAGCTACACTGTTATAGAGAACCAGCAGGAAGCTGAGACCAGTGCATGTAGCTGCGAGCTATACTGTGATAGAGAACCAGCAAGAAGCTGAGACCAGTGCATGCAGCTGCGAGCTAAACAGTGATAGAGAACCAGCAACAACCAGAGACCAGTGCATGCAGCTGCGAGCTATACTGTGATAGAGAACCAGCAAGAAGCTGAGACCAGTGCATGCAGCTGCGAGCTACACTGTGATAGAGAACCAGCAAGAAGCTGAGACCAGTGCATGCAGCTGCGAGCTACACTGTGATAGAGAACCAGCAAGAACCTGAGACCAGTGCATGCAGCGGCGAGCTATACTGTTATAGAGAACCTGCAAGCAGCTGAGACCAGTGCATGTACCAGCGAGCTTTACTGTGATAGAGAACAAGCAAGAAGCTGAGACCAGTGCATGCAGCTGCGAGCTATACTGTTATAGAGAACCAGCAGGAAGCTGAGACCAGTGCATGCAGCTGCGAGCTACACTGTGATAGAGAACCAGCAAGAAGCTGAGACCAGTGCAAGCAGCTGCGAGCTATACTGTGACAGAGAACCAGCAGGAAGCTGAGACCAGTGCATGCAGCTGCGAGCTATACTGTGATAGAAAAACCAGCAAGAAGCTGAGACCAGTGCATGCAGCGGCGAGCTACACTGTGAGAGAGAACCAGCAAGAAGCTGAGACCAGTGCATGCAGCGGCGAGCTATACTGTGATAGAGAACCAGCATGAAGCTGAGACCATTTCATGCAGCGCGAGTTTACACTGTGATAGAGAACCAGCAAGAAGCTGAGACCAGTGCATGCAGCTGCGAGCTACACTGTGATAGGGAACCAGCAAGAAGCTGAGACCAGTACATGCAGCGGCGAGCTACACTGTGATAGAGAACCAGCAAGAAGCTGAGACCAGTGCATGCAGCTGCGAGCTATACTGTGATAGAGAACCAGCAGGAAGCTGAGACCAGTGCATGCAGCGGCGAGCTACACTGTGATAGAGAACCAGCAAGAAGCTGAGACCAGTGCATGCAGCTGCGAGCTATACTGTGATAGAGAACCAGCAAGAAGCTGAGACCAGTACATGCAGCTGCGAGCTATACTGTGATAGAGAACCAGCAGGAAGCTGAGACCAGTGCATGCAGCGGCGAGCTACACTGTGACAGAGAACCAGCAAGAAGCTGAGACCAGTGCATGCAGCTGCGAGCTATACTGTGATAGAGAACCAGCAAGAAGCTGAGACCAGTGCATGCAGCAGCGAGCTATACTGTGATAGAGAACCAGCAAGAAGCTGAGACCAGTGCATGCAGCAGCGAGCTATACTGTGATAGAGAACCAGCAGGAAGCTGAGACCAGTGCGTGCAGCTGCGAGCTACACTGTGATAGAGAACCAGCAAGAAGCTGAGACCAGTCCATGCAGCTGCGCGCTATACTGTGATAGAGAACCTTCAGGAAGCTGAGACCAGTGCATGCAGCGGCGAGCTACACTGTGATAGAGAACCGACATGAAGCTGAGACCAGTGCATGCAGCTGCGAGCTATACTGGTATAGAGAACCAGCAGGAAGCTGAGACCAGTGCATGCAGTTGCGAGCTACACTGTGATAGAGAACCAGCAAGAAGCTGAGACCAGTACATGCAGCGGCGAGCTATACTGTGATAGAGAACCAGCAAGAAGCTGAGACCAGTGCATGCAGCTGCGAGCTATCCCGTGCTAGCGAACCAGCACGAAGCTGAGACCAGTGCATGCAGCTGCGAGCTATACTGTGATAGAGAACCAGCAAGAAGCTGAGACCAGTGCAAGCAGCTGCAAGCTATACTGTGACAGAGAACCAGCAGGAAGCTGAGACCAGTGCATGCAGCTGCGAGCTATACTGTGATAGAGAACCAGCAAGAAGCTGAGACCAGTGCATGCAGCGGCGAGCTACACTGTGACAGAGAACCAGCAAGAAGCTGAGACCAGTGCATGCAGCGGCGAGCTACACTGTGATAGAGAACCAGCAAGAAGCTGAGACCAGTGCATGCAGCGGCGAGCTATACTGTTATAGAGAACCAGCAGGAAGCTGAGACCAGTACATGCAGCGGCGAGCGACACTGTGATAGCGAACCAGCAAGAAGCTGAGACCAGTACATGCAGCTGCGAGCTACACTGTGATAGGGAACCAGCAAGAAGCTGAGACCAGTGCATGCAGCGGCGAGCTATACTGTGATAGAGAACCAGCAGAAGCTGAGACCAGTGCATGCAGCAGCGAGCTAATACTGTGATAGAGAACCAGCAAGAAGCTGAGACCAGTGCATGCAGCAGCGAGCTATACTGTGATAGAGAACCAGCAGGAAGCTGAGACCAGTGCATGCAGTGCGAGCTACACTGTGATAGAGAACCAGCAAGAAGCTGAGACCAGTACATGTAGCGGCGAGCTATACTGTGATAGAGAACCAGCAAGAAGCTGAGACCAGTGCATGCAGCTGCGAGCTACACTGTGATAGAGAACCAGCAAGAAGCTGAGACCAGTGCATGCAGCTGCGAGCTTTACTGTGATAGAGAAGCAGCATGAAGCTGAGACCAGAGCATGTACAGGCTAGCTAAACTGAGATAGTGGAGCAGGGAGAAGCTGAGACCAGTGCATGCAGCTGCGAGCTACACTGTGATAGAGAACCAGCAAGAAGCTGAGACCAGTACATTCAGCGGCGAGCTACACTGTGATAGAGAACCAGCAAGAAGCTGAGACCAGTGCATGCAGCTGCGAGCTATACTGTTATAGAGAACCAGCAGGAAGCTGAGACCAGTGCATGCAGCAGCGAGCTACACTGTGATAGAGAACCAGCAAGAAGCTGAGACCAGTGCATGCAGCTGCGAGCTATACTGTGATAGAGAACCAGCAAGAAGCTGAGACCAGTGCATGCAGCTGCGAGCTATACTGTGATAGAGAACCAGCAGGAAGCTGAGACCAGTGCATGCAGCGGCGAACTACACTGTGATAGAGAACCAGCAAGAAGCTGAGACCAGTACATGCAGCTGCGAGCTATACTGTGATAGAGAACCAGCAAGAAGCTGAGACCAGTGCATGCAGCTGCGAGCTATACTGTGATAGAGAACCAGCAGGAAGCTGAGACCAGTGCATGTAGCGGCGAGCTATACTGTGACAGAGAACCAGCAAGAAGCTGAGACCAGTGCATGCAGCTGCGAGCTATACTGTGATAGAGAACCAGCAGGAAGCTGAGACCAGTGCATGCAGCGGCGAGCTACAATGTGATAGAGAACCAGCAAGAAGCTGAGACCAGTGCATGCAGCTGCGAGCTATACTGTGATAGAGAACTGTCAGGAAGCTGAGACCAGTGCATGCAGCTGCGAGCTACACTGTGATAGAGAACCAACAAGAAGCTGAGACCAGTGCATGCAGCTGCGAGCTACACTGTGATAGAGAACCAGCAAGAAGCTGAGACCAGTGCATGCAGCGGCGAGCTATACTGTGATAGAGAACCAGCAAGAAGCTGAGACCAGTGCATGCAGCGGCGAGCTATACTGTGATAGAGAACCAGCAAGAAGCTGAGACCAGTGCATGCAGCGGCGAGCTATACTGTGATAGAGAACCAGCAAGAAGCTGAGACCAGTGCATGCAGCTGCGAGCTACACTGTGATAGAGAACCGTCAAGAAGCTGAGACCAGTGCATGCAGCGGCGAGCTATACTGTGATAGAGAACCAGCAGGAAGCTGAGACCAGTGCATGCAGCGGCGAGCTACACTGTGATAGGGAACCAGCAAGAAGCTGAGACCAGTGCATGCAGCAGCGAGCTACACTGTGATAGAGAACCAGCAAGAAGCTGAGACCAGTGCATGCAGCTGCAAGCTATATTGTGATAGAGAACCAGCAAGAAGCTGAGACCAGTGCATGCAGCGGCGAGCTATACTGTGATAGAGAACCAGCAAGAAGCTGAGACCAGTGCATGCAGCTGCGAGCTACACTGTGATAGAGAACCAGCAAGAAGCTGAGACCAGTGCATGCAGCTGCGAGCTATATTGTGATAGTGAACCAGCAAGAAGCTGAGACCAGTGCATGCAGCTGCGAGCTATATTGTGATAGAGAACCAGCAAGAAGCTGAGACCAGTGCATGTACCGACGAGCTACACTGTGATAGAGAACCAGCAAGAAGCTGAGACCAGTGCATGTACCAGCGAGCTACACTGTGATAGAGAACCAGCAAGAAGCTGAGACCAGTACATGTAGCTGCGAGCTATACTGTGATAGAGAACCGACAGGAAGCTGAGACCAGTACATGCAGCTGCGAGCTATACTGTGATAGAGAACCGGCAGGAAGCTGAGACCAGTGCATGCAGCTGCGAGCTTTACTGTGATAGAGAACCAGCAAGAAGCTGAGACCAGTGCATGCAGCTGCGAGCTATACTGTGATAGAGAACCAGCAAGAAGCTGAGACCAGTGCATGCAGCTGCGAGCTATACTGTGATAGAGAACTGTCAGGAAGCTGAGACCAGTGCATGCAGCTGCGAGCTATACTGTGATAGAGAACCAGCAAGAAGCTGAGACCAGTACATGCAGCTGCGAGCTATACTGTGATAGAGAACTGTCAGGAAGCTGAGACCAGTGCATGTACCAGCGAGCTATACTGTGATAGAGAACAAGCAAGAAGCTGAGACCAGTGCATGCAGATGCGAGCTATACTGTGATAGAGAACTGTCAGGAAGCTGAGACCAGTACATGCAGCGGAGAGCTACACTGTGATAGAGAACCAGCAAGAAGCTGAGACCAGTGCATGCAGCTGCGAGCTATACTGTGATAGAGAACCAGCAAGAAGCTGAGACCAGTGCATGCAGCTGCGAGCTATACTGTGATAGAGAACCAGCAAGAAGCTGAGACCAGTGCATGCAGCTGCGAGCTATACTGTGATAGAGAACCAGCAAGAAGCTGAGACCAGTACATGCAGCAGCGAGCTACACTGTGATAGAGAACCAGCAAGAAGCTGAGACCAGTGCATGCAGCTGCGAGCTATACTGTGATAGAGAACCAGCAGGAAGCTGAGACCAGTGCATGTAGCCTCGACCTACCCTGTGCTGGTGGAGGGTAATCGACCCAAATGAACAGTTAGGTTTGGCTGAATGAGCTCCCAACATTAGTAATTGTTGAAGACTCGGTTTCTGTGCCGTTCCTGTAATTATTGGACTCTTATACATCAATTTACACAAATTGATAAGCTCCAGATTATTATGACACCTCTGACCCAGAGAGAAGTGCAGCTAATTATACAGCTCATTACCAGAAATGCTGCGCCTCACCTGATCATGGAAATAACGCTCATTAAGGAACACATTCCATTTTTTAGTAATTGCTAAAGCCATAATAATTAAGTTGCTGCGCTTCACAGGATATTATGTGATGCCAATTCACCTAAACACCTTGTAGGGACGATCCAGTAATTATGTCTGAGTCATGATTCGGTGGTTATCTGCCATTATAGAGTTCCTTAGTACACGTGAATCCAAATGAAATGAAACAATTTTGTAAACCTTGAACTCCTAGAGTTCCAATGGCGGTCTATGTCTCTTCATGATTTCAGACTCCAAACAACCTGTTTAGTCTGGTTTTCCATCATGTGTCACATCTTTCCCTTTGTTTTTCCATCTATTGACCACAGGTTGATGTTGGAAATACATAGGGTGGTCACAACGTGAGTACAGCATGGAGGTGATTGACCGGATGTGGAATGTTGCGCCCATACTTTTAATTGACTTGACCCCAAGGCGTCGCTGAGGTAGCTTTGCCCTACTCACCTGTCAAGTCACACACACAGCCAGACCACCCCCTCCCTTTTTCCCCTTCCTTTAGTCCTTTTGCTACCGTGGCCCCACCAATGATGACACTGACTACCGACTTGGAATGAATTGGCCACAGCAGCCGTTTTATTAACAATACAAACATATAATATAAAAATACAATCACTGTAATAATTACATATATAACAATCTCCCTGTATAAATATATATATATATATACATAAATATATATATATATATATATATAAGTGAATATGTACCTCCAAATACCCTTACCCCAAAACCTAAAGCTCCATTTTAATCAATGTATCAAAACACTATCCCCAACAACCAAAGACACAACCGTCCATGGGGCCGAGGTCCTTGGAGCTAACATCGGCCCGGCGACCAAAAATCCCCGAAGGGAACAACCACCGTTACCCCCAGCTGTACTCCACTGGCACGGGGGCCCAAAAGCCATACTTTATGGCTCCGCCATTTTGCTCCTCCGGGATAACACTCTGAAGGAGCCCCCCTTCGCCGGGCCGACCCAATACCAAAATGCCGAGGGAATCCTATCCCGAAGGACTCCCTCCCCAATTATTCATCCAACTCCAAGAACCTCAGCCGCCTACGGCCACCATGACATATGCACTTTCCCCTTCTGACCCCCCCAAACCACTATAACCCTCTTTTAGGGCGGGTCTATTCACTCCCACGCCGCGCTGTCTGCTCCTCGGTGCCGACGGGCGGGGCTTAAATAACCTCGCCCGCATGTCCGCACCATTAGCCACGCCCCCTAATGCATTAGCCACGCCCCGGCACATTAGCCACGCCCCCGAACGCATCATGCGCTCCGGAACGTCCATCGAGCCGGGTCATGTCGCGCCTCCCCCGAGGGGGCGGGGCCCCAGTCCGGCGCGTCACTTGATTATAGGTCACACAAAATGGCCATTCAACACCCAGCAAAACCATTGTTCATTAAAGGGGTGTTCCCATCTCGCACTTTGATGATATAGCGGTAGGATATGCCATCAAAGTGTGATAGGTGCAGGTCACACATGTAGGATCCACATCTTTCCCGGGAATGGCCCTTGAAAGTCTCCGCTTTAGAGTGGAGAGTTGGTTGCACTCGTGCACAACTCTCCATTCTGACGCAGATGTGAACTGGACAGTAGAAAGATGCTATTTTTTCTATTAAAACAACAGTCAATAAAAAACAGAAACTCAAAGAACCAGGGGCTGTTGGTGTCCATCACTTAATGGACCTGACACCACCTGGGAACGGATCCTCCAAAGCAGGTATGAACCAAGTGTCGTCTTTCCATAGTTGCCAACAATCTTAGGAGAAGAGGTAAAGGCAAGGCCATAACTAAGGAAGGCTGGCTCCAAAGCAAACTTTTGGATGCCCCACTCCCCCTGCCATCACCTCCTCCAACCATGAGCATTTACCAGCATCTCTCAAAAATAGTCATACAGTTGCTAAATAATACAAGGAGCAAATACCTCACCATACATATCAACGTCATAATGCCTATCAAACACCTGTTGGGCAATCATGTCCCACACTGCCAACACAGTTATTTGGTCTATTCGCGCCCAAACCAATTTTTACCGCCATATTCTTGTTCTGTTAAATGAACTGTCGTACACCAAAACTAGGCGCGTTATACGCCGGGCACTGCACTTTGTAATACGCCTAAATATAGTGTGCTGTGCATTACATATGTAATGTTTGCGCCTCGATATACTACCAATGATATGCTATGTGCCTCGAGTTGCGCAATGCGCCTTTTTTGCCGCGATTCGCCTTTTTAGGTGCAATGCGCATTTTAAGGCGCATTAAGTTTTCTATGAAAGGTATACCTGACGCAGTATTTTTTGAAAGGATCAGACTTTATCGTACACTTTTACACTGATTTAATGCGCTCACCTACACTACACCCCAAACAACTATACACACACACCCTAAAAAACTGGCGTGGAAACACTACTTTTCTGACATGTCACCCATAGTGACTATTTGTTGTTCATAGGTGCTCTGCAGACATATAAGTGATTACAGTACAGTTATATCCAGTGACTCACAGGTGACGTCTTATCTTACTATTTTCACTTTTCCTTGGATGGTTATAAACAATGGGGGGACCCTACATCATTTATTTTTATAAATATGCATTCCTCTCTTATCAATAAATTTATAATGAAAAGAAAATTGTAACGGAGGAGTGGATCCGCTGGGCCAGCGCAAGCGTTGATAGCTAAGCAGCCAGGAGCGGGAGAGTCTAAGTAGCCCGGTTTTCACCAGTAGGCGCCGCAAAAGCGGGAGGAACTTGCTGCGGCGTGAGGCTTTACAGAGTCGTAGTTTCCCCTGACGTGCTTGCTTGCGGATGGCAGCAGTGGGGTTTCAGCGTGGTTCATGTAAGTAATCGGGACGGACACGCTAGTCGGGCAGTGCGAAGGGCAGGCAGGCTGCAGAGGTTCAGTGGCAGAGGCAGGCAGACGGTCAGGGCAGGCAGGCAACAGGCAAGCGTCAGGAAACCGTAGCGGAAGGGACTGTTACACGGGTAATCAGGACGGGAAAGCAATACTCTATATGACACTAGGTAAGCACACGCCAAAAGACTGCAGGTAAGTACTGGGGCGGATACCTTAAATAGAACCAGCGCAACGATAAGACCAATATATCAGTGGACCACTGGCTTTTAAATTTAGAGAAGCCTGTAAGCCGCAGCGCGCTCCTTAAGCGGCGGCCAAAGCGCACGTACGGCCGGGGACAGGCAGGAGCGGCGTTCACCGGAGAGCGCGGCCAAGGTCAGAGATAGGCGGCGCCGATAGCGCAGCAAGAGGGGTGGTCGGGGGGGCAGCGGAGCCCCGCGGACCCCCGTGTACAAAATGATGTGATTTTCCCCTTCTTTATAACCAACCAAGGTAAAACAAGCAGCTTTAGGCTAATGTTATCAAGATTGAAAGGTCCATGGATATTGGGCCTTTTCTACCCTAAAAATACCAGACCGCAGATACTAGCAGAAGCGGATCTTCACATTAGAGCGTCAGCTTCTGATGGTAACCCTGCTCTTGTGTCTTTGGGTGACAGAAGAAACACCTCTGACTGATACCAAGTCCCAGCGCTAGTAATAGAGAGGCATCTTTAAGACTTCTGTATTACTAACACTGGAAAAAATGGCAAAAAATATACCAAAACAACACAAAAATACTCTAATAATAATAATAATAATAATCTTTATTTATATAGACGCCAAACATATTCCGCAGCACATATTACAATATTGAGGGAATAAGCACAGACAAACAGACATTACATTATAAAAAAGTACTGACAAAAATCAGACACGGGTGGAGGGCCTGCTCGCAAGAGCTTACTAATTATTTAGGGTGTAAGGGTGATACAAGGGTGACAAGTGTTGGTTTTACAATGGTCCAGCTCAATGTTACATTAAATATGGGGTAGTATACATAAAAAGTGGATGAACCTGGCCATCCCAAACCATACATCTATTATACAGATAATAAGTGCCGTGGGTGCCCAAAGTGCAGGAGACAGTGACGAATGGTGTGACCAGAATTGGAGGGGTTGACATTATGGGATACTTGATAGTCTGTCTAAGTAGATGAGTTTTCAGAGTGCCACTTAAAAATGTGAGGGTTGTGAGTTGTGACTGTTCAATGGAGGTACATGCTTCAGAGATCTGGTGCAATTCCGTTTGCGAACTCTTGTAGCACGGGGATCGGGGAGGTTCGGATGAGTGAGGTGTTGTGATAGTTTAGATCACTAGCAGAGCGGAAGTGTGCTGTGCGGTGGGTTAGGGGTGGGAGACAGAGATTAAGGGAGGAGATGTATGGGGGTGCACACTGTGGAGGCCATTATGTTGAGAGTGATGAGTTTATTTTGTATTCTGTACTATTAGGCAGTCATGCAGAGAATCTGACCACCGGGTAGAGGCATCAGCTATAGCGGGCTGGAAAGAAAGACAAGCCTGGCTGCGGCATTCAGGATGATTGGGAGTGGGAGAGTTTACAGAGAGGGAAGACAACAAGTAGGGGTTACAGTAGTCGAGAAGAGAATGAATTAAGAGCAAACAATGAGGGTTTGAGTAGTTTCACAGTGAGAAACGGACGGTTTCTGGAAGATGTTCTTGTGCGTGCAAGTGTCAGGATCGGCGAGGGTTTGGATATAGGGGAGTGAAGGTCAGAATCAGAGTCTAGTATAGACCCCCAGACAGCGGGCCTGCTGCTAGGAGTTGGTGCCACACCGGACGTGGGATATAGCAGGGGTGAGGTCGGTTGAGTAGATGGTGGATGATAGAAGATCAGTTTTAGTGAGGTTTGAGGTTTAGTTTGGGACGATAGAGAGAGGACATGAGTCAGAGTCAGCGGACAGAAAGTCACTGGTGTTCTGTAGCAGTAGGACAGGAGTGATGTCTCGGGAAGGAGGTGTATAATTGGGTGTCATCCGCATAGAGATGGTAATGGAAAGCCAATATCTACTGATGTTTGCCAATTGGGGGCTGTGTAGAGTGGAAATAAGAGGAAGGAGGACCAAGAACGGACCCTGTAGGGAACCCGACAGGCACGAGGATAGAGGAGAGGAGGTCGAACAGAAAAATGAGAAGCTGAAAGAGCGGGTCAGAGAGGGTAGGACGAGAACAAGCGTGGGGAGACGGTATCTGCGAGCCAACGGTGCGGAGCATGTTGTGGAGGAGGTGGTGATCCACGTTTCAAATGCGCAGAGAGATCCAGGAAGAAGCAGAAATGAGTAGTTACCCTGCGTTTTGCTGTCAGGAGATCAATTGAATACTTAGAAAGAGCAGTGTTCTGTGGAGTGTAGGGTGCGGAAACCAGATTGCAGAGGGTCTAGAAGAAATAAAGTTTACCTAAAAAACTCCCCAACAACATCCCTCATTTTATTAAAGAAATGGATCCAACGTTGGTCTCTGATCGGTTCAATTAGTCCATCTGTCAGAGGGGAAACCTGTAAAATACAGAAAGACTCATACGCATTTGACTGAAAAGTATCTAAAGTTTCTAGGTAGCCCCAATTAAATAGATAGCTCCCAGGATTAGTTAGCCAAATCCATGTTATTAGATAGGTACTCTCCACCCACCATTCAGTATCTAGGTAGAGAAGCCACCCATTTTGTGGTAATACCCTGGTAGGTAGGGCCAATGGTAGGTAAGACCCCAGCTAAGCAATAGGCACGTCGGTTAGTTAAATAGAAAAGTCTCCAGGTAGGTTGTCAAAGCCCAGGTAGGTAGGTATGTGCAAGACCCCAGGTAGGTAGATAGACAAGGCCCCAGGTTAGAGCATAGGTTGTCAGACAGGGTCACAGGAAGTTAGGAAGGCAAGGCCCTAAGTAGATAAGCAAATAGGCAAGATCCTAGCCAGGTAGGTTAGTTGTCCCCCGTTAGGTAGGTTGGTAGGCCATAGGTAGGTTGGTAGGCTTAAGGTAGATAGATTGGAAGACCCATGGTAGGCAAGTAGGTAGGACCCAGTTAGGTGGTAGGTAGGACTCCCATTTGTGAAAAAATAAATTAAAAAATAAACTTGCCTCTCCCTATTCCCCCGACGAGTGTCAGGCTGACTACTCCTACTGAAGCCTGGTGCAGGTGGTGCATTGATATGATGTCATCACACCACCTGCATTGGGATGCACAATTGACGTCTGGAAAGGCTTTAGGCTTACTAGGCTAAAGGGCAGGGAGCCGGTGGCTCTCTGATAAGCCAAACACTTTAAATGTTTGCACATCCCAAGGATGCACAAATACTTATATAAACTGTGCAGACCCTGGAGAGGGGGCATTCTGGGATATGTTGTGCCGTCCTGCCAGGCTGGGTTCCCTGTGGCAGTGGACCCCATAGCAGACTGGGTCATGGACAATCCTAAAAGATGGATTTGGGGCAAGGTTTTCACATCCTGTGTGTTTTGGGGCCAGTACTTGGCAGTCCAAGTGAGGGGGCCTAAATATCCAAGGATTATGATGGCAACTGAACACACGACCCTCCTCCATTAAAGGGATTGTGTCGCAAATTTTTTTTTTGCAGTAATGTGTTTTCTATCATCTTTTTATTCTCAGTTGCTGTAGTTTTCATTGTGAGCCTGTAAAGAGAGTTATACAGAATCCTGTGTGTAAGAGCTCTGCCCCTCTTCAGAGATAGCCCTCTGCTGTGTGAATTGCATGACACACAGGAAGCTGCCATAAAGTAAACAATGTAGTAAAGAGACTTGAGATGATTCCAGTCTCATTAGCTTCAGTGAGATCCCTCCTAGCCCCTCCCTGCTGTGAGCTCAGCTCTGCTCTAGTGTCTGCAGGTCACAGCGGGCAGCCATGATTGTGGAGCCCAGAGGAGCAGCTACTGAACGTCCGCTCAGCTGTTCTGTGCTCCAGCAAGGCTGCCAGAGAAGAGGCAGACAAGTGTCCGATGTGTCCTCGTTCCTAATAAAGTGATTTTTGTCGCTAACGATTTTTGCGCAATTCAAGATTTTTCTGCTAATAAAGTTCTCTCGCTTCTGACGTTAAAAATGTTTGGGTTTTTTTAACGTATTTTGGCGCAAGAAACCGATTTTTATTTTTTACGGATTTTTGTGCTAAAATCCTTTTATTTACATATTTTGACACTAATAAAATTATCTCGCTCCTGACGCAAAAAAATTCTTTTTTTTTTACAGATTTTTACGCTAAAATCCATTTGTTACGGATTTTGACGCTAAAATCTGTTTCTTTATGGTTTTTGCCAATAAAATCCATTTGTTACGAACTTTGACGCTAAAATCCATTTGTTACAGATTTTGAAGCTAAAATCCGTTTATTTGCGGATTTTGATGCTAAACTCCGTTTGCTACGGATTTTGACGCTACAATCCGTTTCTTTATGGATTTTGACGCTAAAATCCGTTTCTTTACGGATTTTGACGCTAAGATCCATTTCTTTATGGAGTTTGACGCTGAAATCCATTTCTGTCGGACCCAAACACGTTTCTAACAAATAGCACTGTGATTTACATTGCTTTTAATATGCAACAAGTATCAGTGTTCAGACGAGCCATCTCTGATGCGTGTCTCATTGCGTCTTTCGGATCCATCTTTTGGATCCGTTCCACGAATTGACATCGATTCATGATCTGAAAGACGCAGCAGGAGCCCAATTTATTATTATTATTAATTATTATTATTATTATTATTATTATTATTATTATTATTATTATTATTATTATTAACTATATGGAGTGATTCTGCTGCATCCAACACGCATCCAAGCACACAGCTGCATGTTGGATACATGTTGGATTTGTTTTAGATCCGATTGCTGCAGCGTTTTTGGATCTGATTTTCTGATCCAACACGGATCCATAAATGCAATAATGTGCTGTACATCCCCTTTTGTCGAGTGGAGTCACACCCAATGGCTTGATTTATGCAGACATTAAAAACCAGACTTGAAGACAACCAAAAACATGCCAAAAAATGGCCGTTTTTTTCAACAGCTTTTGACCGTTAGGGACAAAAAACTCAGTTTTATGAAGGTTTTTAGGATTTGATTTTCAGGTGGCTTTTTTCCACTGCAGGAGAGACAGAGCCTAATGTTCACATGTCAACTAAACGAATATTAGTTCTTAGGGTCCATGGACATTGGCCACCTGTGGATACCTGTGAGCAGGGATGCAGACATATACTGTGGCATTCCTTCCGCATATCCATAGTGAAATAGAGTAAGGGGATGTGCACACGGTGTCTTTGGATCCGCTTTTGGATCCGTGTGAGTTAGAAAAGTGCATCCAAAAATGCAGCGTCTTTCGGATGCAAAACGTAGCTAACTGTTTGGATCCACGTGGGATGCAGCAGGATTGCACCCTATAGTTTTACATTGGGCTCCTGCTGCGTCTTTTGGACCAAGAATTGACATGTCACTTCTTGGAACGGATCCGGAAGACGCAATGAGACGCACATCAGTGATCACTCGTCTGAACGCCGATGCGTGTTTCTAATAAACTGCAATGTATAATCACACTGCTGTTTATTAGATAAAGTGCTTGGGTCCGTTTGGGGACTGACAGACAGACCCAAACACATATCCAAAAGCATATGTTACATGGAGTCAAAGACCCCGTGTGAACATACCCTTAATGTAATTACAATTTCACTCTGGTTATTCCTTTTTCAGCTATGGATACACAGCAGCTCTGTATGGTGTCCTCAGTCACCAACAAAATGGAGATTCAGAGTCTACAATCCCCATCCCCCACCTTTTGCACACAGGGGAGGGGGAGGCTTGTGACCACCAGACCAGCCTACATTTACAGCAGGCTGTATTTCATTGTGTTTGTCCTTGAGGAGAAGACTTTTTGGGGGGCTGTGCTTCATCTGGTGGCTAAGAGTGGGAAATATTGAAAATTATTATGCATTTTTTAATATTTACCACAAATTGAATGAAAGAAAAAAAATATACAAAAAATTTAGACAAAAATGAACACACAATATTTCATCAATAAAAAAAAAAAATGTTTGATGACAGATTCCCTTTAATTCACTACATTTTTGCTTCAGCAGGAAATTACTTATTTGTCTGACTCTTGGTCAGAGGTTGGTCCCTGTTGATCACTGGAGAGAGTCCAATATGTAGGGATTGGTGCCAACAGCCAAATGGCTTTGCCAATGCACAGATGTCCGCATGGCCCATACATGCTCCCAACATAATGTGTGCTAACCATCATATGCCAGTATTGGCATGGGCCCATCTCTCTGTAATGTTTTCCAGCAGTGATGACCTCTTTGCTGAAGCAGGCGGATGTATATAATATATTGAGTATTTCCAATTTACACAGGACTAATCAATGGTAAAGCATTTAGAAAAATAGCATTAATTATCGTCCCCTTTCCTTCAAACCCAGGTGATTGATCTACTTTATAATTCGGAATAGCAAACCTGTCCTTGCTGCTCTTATTGTGTGATATCAGTAAAATACTTCACTGAGAATAGCAGTGGAAGAGACATGGAAATTCTAAAATTTTATTGGATTTTTGTACCCGGTTTATGAATTTGCTAATGTTTCCTATTCAGTATAATGCATCCCGAGAGATACAATATTCCTGAATAATGGAGGAGAAATGTATTCATCCTGACCTGATAGTATCTACAGAGCTTCCTCTGGTCTTCATTCATATGGACTAAATAGCATGTAATCAGCATAACCTCTGTCACCTTGGAGGCCTCATGGGAGATCTTCGAGGGGGAGGGGGGGAGGTATCTTCTTCTTATCTTCCATTGTTGGCCAGGGCTGTTTTTTTTTTTTCACTATAATTATTCCAAAATTTAAGAAAATAAAACCCAAGGGGTTCCAAATTGTAATCTGCATGCCCCCATGTTCTGACCAAAGGGTAATGTCCGTGCAAAGAAAAAAAAAAAGCCAACTGTGACAAGTGATAATAATGTGCGTTTTCTTCTCCTTTTTGAGTTTAAAAAGCAGTCATCACTTTTGTAGAAAAATGGTGTAATAGTTTTGAAGGCTCAGTCTTTTCTCAGGGAGTTTTTATGGTAGGGTCGAATATTTTGGGAATCTGCAACAAAAAATTGGTAAAAATCTATCCCTTTTTCAATGGAAAAACCTTTTGGGACAAAAAGAGTGGGGAAAGAATCTTGATATCCTATAGCAGGGGTGTTCAACTGAAATACAAAGTGGGATAACATTAAAAATTTGACAAAAATCACAGGTCAATGTGCCATCTCTACTTAGAGTACATGAAAAAAAAAACTTTGAGGTTCTTAGTTCACATGTTTTGATCAAAACTGTTTAAGCCACCTCCGACTTTCAACGGGACCTCATTGCAGGTGGTCTCTATTAAGTCCCCCTGTTTCCCTGCAAGGTGGGGGGCTGAAAGGAGTGGAAGGGTTAAGACTCTGGATCCTCCTTTCTCCCTGTGAGCTCCTCTCATCAATCCCGCTGTGCCTTATCAGTCATCCCACTATCTGAGTTATTTCTACTGCCACATGGTCCCTTCTCTATTCTATGCAGGGGTTAGGAGCTGAGTAAGACTGTAAGATAGCCCCGCCTTTTTCTCTTCTCTGTACACTGCCTGGCCAAATATAATTACACCGTGGGCCAGACTTGGCCCAATGGCCTGTGTTTGACACCCCTGTCCTACAGTGTACTAATTTTTTCTTCTATACATTAATGGGGTCTAGAAAGACCCCATTACGGTACCTTTAGTGCAAATCTTCAATGTAAATCATGTATCAAAGAAAACACCAAGGCAAAAGATTGTAAATGTATCTTTTAAGGTTTGTATCATGAAGACAACCTTTTCTCAGGGAGCCTTCACAGTGCATACTGTCCTTGGGCCCCAAGGATTAACTGAGGTTTCAGTTTCCCCTCATCCCCCCCCCCCAAATAAAAAGCTTGTAGATCCCTGCCCTGAGGACCGGGTACAGGGTTCCCTGCATACTTAAATGGAATATGGCTTGGATTCTGTGTCAAGTGTGAATGCTTCCTAATGTAACAGGCCATAATTTCTCTATGGAGTTAATTGCTTGTATCTCTTTTATTTGTACACCAAACCAACATATTAATTTTATTGTTCACATAGCTTGCATCATCATCAGCAACCCAAGACTCCCCCCGTTTTTAATGGGTAAACCCTTTGGGGTGGGCCTTAAAACCCCCTCAGAAGTCAGATGTTGCCTCGGGAAAAGTTTGACTGGTATTTTTTATCCTGCAGAGGCTAACCTTTTACTGGGTGGTCTTGATTATGTGACCCACCTTTATAATGAAAATTAACTATAAGAGGGGACTTAGAAACTGGTTTTTTTATCAAATTGTAATTTTGCCGAAATTTAGGCAGGTTTGAAGGCAAAAGGGTTTCCCAAAACCCTTTTTCTAGATGGTGCCTTATTAGTGCCGGTGAAATTATTAAAATGCATTTTAATCACATTATTTGACCCCTTCCTCTTTAAAAAATCAGCGCACTCTGGAGGAAGTAAAGTTGGTGATAATTTGGTGGGTTTAAGATGTGTATAGGCGGCTGCACAATATTGCTCTTGCGTGGGTTAAAAGCAGTAATTTTTCAGAGTTTCACAAAACAATGTTTTGGTTTTCACCCGGGTGGTGATAATTTGAAAATGAACTTTTTTACCTGTTGGCGAGTGCGTGGTGGGGAAAAAATTTTAAAAGAAACAAAAAATGGCGCCTTGTGGTAAGAGCATGGAAACTGCAAACACCCTTTTTATTATGTAAGAGGTGAAATTGATCAAAGGGCGCAAGGGGGGAGGAATGGCCCAGGGGTGACAAGTGTGTCTAACACAAACTTTTAGAAAAATTAGTGCTTTTTGGGGGTCCGGGTGGAGGTGTCCGCGGTCTACAACCAAATTGCATATTGGACCTCCAGAAGGCTGTCCCCTTCAACTAGCACAATTTGTGCTTCATTAAATGGATGGACGTTGGCGTGTGCAGCGAGAAACATCGGGGAACAAACACCCTGCAATTATTTCGAGAAATAACCGGGGGTTATGGTTTGGTTTGGGGAATGTTTTTGTGGTATTCTCTGGGAAAGCACTCTCACCCAATTTGGGTATGAATTTATCTTTGTAGGTCACATACACCCATACATGCCAATTGTCTTCTCTGGGGCAAATGGGAACTTCCAGCAAGACAATGCGACATGGACCCTCCAGCAGCTGTGGGGCCCCTGGATGGTGGTGTTGGCTCTATGGACCCTCCAGCAGCTGTAGGAGCCCCTGGATGGTGGTGTTGGCTCTATGACCCTCCAGCAGCTGTGCAGCCCCTGGATGGTGGTGTTGGCTCTATGGACTTTCCAGCATCTGTGGGGCCCTGGATGGTGGTGTGCTCTTGGACCCCCCAGCAGAGGGGGACCCCCTGGAGGGGGGGTTGGCTCTATGGCCCTCCACAGTTGTGGGGCCCCGGAGGGTGGTTTGGCTCATGGACCCCCAGAGCGTGGGGCCCTGGTGGGGTGTTGGCTCTTGGACCCCCAGAGCTGTGGGGCCCCTATGGTGGTGTTGGCTCTATGGCCCCTCCAGCAGGGGGGGCCCCTGGATGGTGGTGTTGGCTCTATGGCCCCCCCGCAGTGGGGGGCCCCCGGGTGGTGGTTTTGGCTCTATGGACCCTCCGCACTGGGGGGCCCCGGGAAAGGTGGTTTGCTTAGGCCCTCCAGCAGTGGGGGGGCCCCCTGGTGGGGGTTTTGGGCTCTATGGACCCTCCAGCAGCTGGGGGGCCCCCCTGGAGGTGGTGTTGGTCAGGACTTTCCGCAGCTGGGGGGCCCCTGGGGGGGTGTTGGTTCATGGACCCTCACAGCGTGGGGCCCCTGGGATGGTGGTTTTTGGCTCTAGGCCCTCCAGCAGCGTGGGAGCCCCTGGAGGGTGGTTTTGGCTCTATGGCCCCTCCAGCAGTGTGGGATCCCCAATTGGGTCCAAATCGTGACAGCTCCCAGGACCTTTTGAGTCCCTCCCTGCCCATTAGTTGTCCTGCTGCACATGGTATTATCTGGTTTTTAGCTGATGATCAAAACAAGTACTGAAAGCGAATTTTCCCACACTTTTCTGTTATTTACATAATTATGGAAAATTCTTTCATTCCCTGATGTCGTAGGTTTGAAAAGTTTTACCCCTTGAACTCTTCGTCTTTTTAAACATTACGCACAAATTACCACCACGTTCTTTATTAATATTTTAGGTGATAGAGAAACACAAAGCAAAAGTTTTGGGAAAGGTTAAAAAAAATTTTTGCGCTTTTCCAAATTTCTTAAATTAAAAAACTGAAATGTGTTTGGTGAAAGTATTCCCCCCCAGGTCAATTTTGTAGGACCCTTTTCAGCAATGCAGCTGATTTGTTGGGGGGGGGTTTACAGTTTTTGCCATCTAAGTGGAAAAATTTTTTTCCCTTTTTCTTTTTTGCAAAACCCGCTCGAGTCGTCAGTTGGGTTTTGGAGAACATTTGTGAACAGCAATTTTTTTAAGTTGCCCAAATTTTCTCATGGGTTTAGCGGATGTGCTGGGCCATTGTAAAATTGAATTGTTGTGAAAAACCCTTCCATTGTGTTTTTGGCTGTATTTTTGGGCCCTTCCTGGGGAAGGTGAACCCACCCCCGTCTCAGATCTTTAGCCTCTAACGGGTTTTTTCCTCCAGGTTTTCCTGTTTTTTGCTCCATCCATCTTCCCATCAGCTCAAGCAGCTTCCCACCCCTGCTGAACAAAGCCCCCCCCCCGCAGGATGCTGCCCCCCCCGATTCCACGGGGGGGATTGCGTTGGGGGATTTCCCAGTTTTTCCCTCCACACATAGGGCGACATGTTGATGGGCTGCCCCTTTTCTGGGCATATTTTGACCCCAAAAAAACTGTCGTAGCCCTGATTATAATGTTGAAAATAGCCAAAACTTGGTGCAGTCTGCATTAGACACAACGCTTTTGAATGTACCAAGAATGCACCAAAGTTTTTGGGAAACTGTTGCACAAATCCAAACCATGGCTGAAACAATTTTGGCGCGTAACACTTTTTCTTACATATAAGCAAAATATATGTGTTGTCCAGCTCCCCTAGGGCGGTTTTTATATGTCCACTCTGGTCATCATGGAGTAAATAGAGAGCCAGCCCAAATCTAATGTAAAACATATGCACCAACAGCGTAACTCCAGCGCCCAGGCACAGAAACAGTCTTCTCCTAATGTTTTTTTCCCTTTCCCCCTTCCGTTGACCGATGATATTTCCCCCAACTCGTCCCCCAAATTATCAGAACATTTAAGGCATGTTCAACGGTTTAAATGGGCCTTTTTTTTGTATTACGCGCCGGTCGAATTACGGGCCCCCCAAAAAAGGGCCCCCATTCATTACGGTAATTCACAGTTTCATGAGAAAATTGGACATTACTGTCCTTTCACGGGAACCCCCCTTATGAATCAGGGGCCCGGGAATCCCCCCCCTCTCCCCCCCCGCCCCGCCCCCCCACCGGGAAATTGCGGGGGGTAATACGTCCGCAATTAACCGGGAAAACCTTTGAATCCCCATTTATAGACTTCGCTACCATTCCCACCCCTGTTATGGGCGCCCCCATTTTGTAATAGGTAGTAATTTCTGCCCAATTAAGTAGGTAGGTATACAGGCTCACTGTAGGTAGATATGCTGCACCTTGTAGGTAGGTTTATAGCCCCCCCTGCAGATTGTAGGCCCGCCGTAATATCTCCCCCATAGATTGTAGGGCCCTCCTGTATTATCGCCTCATAGATAGGGCCAGTAATTAGCCAGGCAGGGCCAGTAATTAGCCAGGCAGGGCCAGTATATAGACAGGCAGGGCCAGTAATTAGGGCAGGCAGGGCCAGTATATAGCCAGGCAGGACCAGTATATGGGCAGGCAGGACCAGTATATAGGCAGGCAGGACCAGTATATGGGCAGGCAGGACCAGTATCTAGGCAGGCAGGACCAGTATATGGGCAGGCAGGACCAGTATATAGGCAGGCAGGGCTGGTATATGGGCAGGCAGGACCAGTATATGGGCAGGCAGGGCCAGTATATAGGCAGGCAGGGCCACTTATAGGTAGGCAGGGGCAGTATATAGGCAGGCAGGGTCACTTATAGGTAGGCAGGGGCAGTATATAGGCAGGCAGGGGCAGGCCAGGCAAGGACAGTATATAGGCAGGCAGGGCCACTTATAGGTAGGCAGGGCCAGTTTATAGGTAGGCAGGGCTAGTAGTTTAAAAAAATAAAATAAAAATAATACTCACCTGATGTCTTTCCCTCCTCTTCTCCTCGTCTGGAGCGGCTACTGGCAGCAGAGTGCGGGCCGCGGAGCCCAAGCACGCGATGACATCATTACATCGCTCGCCTGCCCCGTGGCCTCCTGGGAGTTGTTCTGCCTCGGCCGCTGCCTGCACTGCAAGGTGCAGGCGGCGGCCGTGATGGCTGCATGGCCGTGTGGCGAGGGGGGGACCAGCGCCACAGTCCAGCGCCGGTACTCGGGGCCCGGCGGGGGGAAACCCCAGCCCCCCCACGGCGATGCTCCGAGCCGGCGCTGCGGCCCGAATCCCGGCTGCCCACCAGGCAGAGCCTGGCTGTCGCTCCAACGGGCAGGGCAGGCGGCTGCCCGGGAGGGCCCCCTGAGCACGTGGGACCCCCGGGCAAGCGCCTACCTAGCCCAATGGAAAGACGGCCCTGCACATACTGCTGTGTCCCCTACAAAGCTTTCTGCAAATGGCACTTCCTATAGCTTTCAAAAATGCTTTTCTTCTTGCCCCTCTTCCATAAAGGCAGATCTGTGGAGTACACGACTAAAAGTTGTGCTGTGGACAGATTCCCCCACCAGAGCTGTGGATTTCTGCAGCTCCTCCAGGGTGATACTGGGCCTCTTGGCTACTTCTCTAAGTAGTACTCTCCTTGTCTGGGCTATAGGTTTAGGTGGACCGCCATGTCTTGGTAGGTAAGCAGTTGTGCCATACTCCTTCCATTTACAGATGATAGATTGAACAGTGCTCTGTGAGATGTTCAGAGCTTGGGCTATTTTTCTTTAAACCTAACCCTGCAATACACTTTGCCACAACTTTATCCCTAAGCTGTCTGGTGTGTTCCTTTGTTCTTGTGATGCTGTTTGTTCACTTGTGTTCTCCAACAAACCTCTGAGCCCTTCACAAAACAGCTGTAGTTATACTGAGAATAAATTACATACAGATGTATTCTATGTACTAGTACAGTGACCTCCAAAGGCAATTGGTCACACTGGATTTTATTTAGGGGTATCAGAGTACAGAGGGCTGAATACATATGAACATTACACTTTTCAGTTTTTCATTTTCAAAATTTCGGAAACGTACGTTTAATTTTCTATACACTTCACAAATATTTTGTGTTGCTCTATCACAAAAATATCAATAAAATACATTTAAGTTTGTGGCTCTAATATTTCAAACAGGAACAGTTCAAGGGGTAGGAAGACTTATGCAACTGACTGTAAATGTACATCCTGGAACAGGAAGGGTTAAACCAGAATTTGGCTTAATGAGAGCTCTACAAAGCTTGTCCTAACTGTGGCTGTAATCCCAAAAAGACAAGGGGCCTTTATCAGTTAGGGTGAGGGCACCTGAACCCAGCCAATGTAGATGGGCCATTTCTCCCATTAATTAACCCTTTGATTGCTGCTCCCCTGCAGTCAGAACTGTTACCTTTTTCATTATGGTGCTGATAAAGTTTACTATAGTAACAAAACATATAAACCCCTGGACTCATAGCACAGGACATTTAATATGACATTGACAATGACCTTGACATCTACATTAGACCTGTTTTAGTCATCTTTTAAATGTAATGAATAGAAGCTTCTGTGTTTCCATAAATAAGAAAGCAGCGAAGTAATAAGAGTTCAGGGCGCGAGTCGTATAATTTTGACATAAGAAGACCTTTGTCTCTTTGAGGTCCTGTGATGTGGAGCTCCTGCACTGGTTATTAATTCTGTGCACGGAAGCGCTATCCTGGTCATGCGGCACTGTCTGTCATTTGATAAAATAGAAAATTACTTAACAAAGAAGCTTTGATGTCAAATGTCTGTCTTCATCCTCAGAACATTTACATCCCAAACCCCGTATTTTATAAAGTCTCCACTTAATTACAGGTAAAAAACAAATAAAAGCACATAACACTGGAGGGGGGGGGGGGTGGAGGCAGTGGTTTCAATTTTTTATTTGCAGAAAGTAAAATGGATACATCAACTAGGCATAACAATAAAACCACCTGTCTAATATTGGGTGGGCTCTCCCATGCCACAAAAGACCTGGACTCCATAAGACCTTTGAGGGAGTCTTGTGGTATCTGCTACCAAAAGACCTGGACTCCATGAGAACTTTGAGGGAGTCCTATTGTATCTGCTACGAAAAGGCTTGGACTCCATAAGATCTTTGAGGAAGTCCTGTTGTATCTGCTACGAAAAGGCCTGGACTACATAAGACCACTGAAGGAGTCCTGTGGTATCTGCTACCAAAAGACCTGGACTCCATAAGACTTTTGAAGGAGTAATGTGGCATCTGCCACCAAAAGGTCTGGAATCCATAAGACATTTAAAGGAGTCATGTGGTATCTGCCACCAAAAGACCTGGACTCTATAAGACATTTAAAGGAGTCATGTGGTCTCTGCCACCGAAGACCTTTGCTCTGTCAGACCACTGAAGGACTCCTGTGGCATCTCCACCAAGACGATAGCAGCAAATCCTGTAAATCCTGCAAGTTGTTAGTTTTGGCCTTCGTGGAGTAGACTTGTTTTCCAGCACATCCCACAGATGCTCAATCTGATTGAGATCTGGAGAATTAGGAAACCAAGTCACCACCACGAACGCTTTGTCATTTTTCTCATTCCCGAACAGTTTCTGCAGTGTGACCCCGGGGGCATTATACTAAGAAAGAGGTCACTGCCATTAGGGAATCCGCTGTCATGAAGGGGGTGGACTTGGTCTATACAGTGTTAGGTAGGTGGTACGTCTCACAGTAACATCCACATGATGCCAGGAGCTAAGGTTTCCAGCAGAACACTGTCCATCCCACTGCCTCTGCCATCTTGTCTTCTTCCCATAGTGCATCCTGCTGCCATCTGTTCCCTAGGCACACCGCACCCCATGATGGAAAACATGATTCATCAGACCAAGCTGCCTTCTTCCATTGCTCCATGATCCACCTCACAAGACCTATCACTTTGAAGATGCTTTGGCCCAGTCATCACAACTGACTTATTATAGTCACTAAGATATTTGGCCTTGCCCATTTTTTTCTGATTCTAACATAACTTCAAGAACTGTCCAATAATTTTCCGCCAAATATTCCACCCCCCACAGACACCATTGTCACCTGATAATCAATGAGATTCAGTTTATTACTCTATATCTTATCGATAACTATCTTCTAATATCCATCCATTTCAGTTGTTTACTTAATCTATCTCATATCTATCTATCTCATATCTATCTATCTCATATCTATCTATCCCATATCTATCTATCTCATATCTATCTATCTCATATCTATCTATCCCATATCTATCTATCCCATATCTATCTCATATCTATCTATCTCATATCTATCTATCTATCTATCTCATATCTATCTATCCCATATCTATCTATCTCATATCTATCTATCTCATATCTATCTATCTATCTATCTATCTATCTATCTCATATCTATCTATCTATCTCATATCTATCTATCTCATATCTATCTATCTCATATCTATCTATCTCATATCTATCTATCCCATATCTATCTATCTCATATCTATCTATCTCATATCTATCTATCTATCTATCTATCTATCTATCTATCTATCTATCCCATATCTATCTATCTATCTATCTATCTATCTATCTATCTATCTATCTATCTATCTCATATCTATCTATCTATCTATCCCATATCTATCTATCTCATATCTATCTATCTCATATCTATCTATCTATCTATCTCATATCTATCTATCCCATATCTATCTATCTCATATCTATCTATCTCATATCTATCTATCTATCTATCTATCTCATATCTATCTATCTATCTCATATCTATCTATCCCATATCTATCTATCCCATATCTATCTATCTCATATCTATCTAGTGTCTATCTCTCTATCTCATATCTATCTCATATCTTTCTACTGTATCTATCTATCTATCTATATATCTATCTATCTATCTATCTATCTAATATCTCTATCTATCTATCTATCTATCTATCATATGTCTCTTATCTATCTTTCTCTCTCTATCTATCTCATATCTATTTATGTCATATGTCTCTTATCTATCTATCTATCTATCTATCTATCTATCTGTCTATCTATCTAATATCTCTCTCTATCTATCTCTCTATCTATTTCTTATCTATTTATTTATTTATTTATTTCATATTTGTCTTATCTATCCATGTATCTATCATATGTCTCTTATCTATCTATCTATTTCATGTATCTCATATCTATCTATTCTATAGCTATCTATCTATCTATCTATCTCATATCTATCTATCTATCTCATATCTATCTATCTATATCATATCTATATATATATATATATCTATCTCATATCTATCTATCTATCTATCATATGTCTCTTATCTATACATTCTATCTCTCTCTACCTATTTCATATATCTCTTATCTATCTCATATCTATCTATCTTTCTCATATCTATCTATCCCATATCTATCTATCTATCTATCTCATATCTATCTATCTCATATCTATATATCTATCTCATATCTATCTATCTCATATCTATCTATCTCATATCTATCTCATATCTATCTCATATCTATCTATCTCATATCTATCTATCTATCTATCTATCTATCTATCTATCTATCTATCTATCTATCTATCTATCTCATATCTATCTATCTCATATCTATCTATCTATCTATCTCATATCTATCTATATATCTATCTATGTATCTTATCTATCTATACATCTGTCATATGTCTCTTATCTATCTATCTATCTCATATCTATCTATCTATCTATCTATCTATCTATCTATCTATCTATCTATCTATCCCATATCTATCTATCTATCTCATATCTATCTATCTCATATCTATCTATCTATCTATCTATCTATCTATCTATCTATCCCATATCTATCTATCTATCTATCCCATATCTATCTATCTCATATCTATCTATCTCATATCTATCTATCTATCTATCTATCTATCTTATCTATCTATCTATCTTATCTATCTATACATCTGTCATATGTCTCTTATCTATCTATCTATCTATCTATCTATATCATATCTATCTATCTATCTCATATCTATCTATCTATCTATCTATCTATCCATTTATCTCTATCTATACACCTATGTATATTATACTGTATACAAATGACAGGAACACTCACAACTGTACGTACCGTAGTTAATACACAATAGACTTTCAGTTGCACCATTTAAAACAATACCATATTCTCGGCTCTTGACCTTTGAGGGAACATAATATTACCCATATTGGATTTCCTGTATACAGCCACAGAAAATGAAAAGGCATTGGCTTTGAAATGCCACTTATGTTGTTTTACATCTCTAATGTTACATATAAATAGTGTGATAATATAGTTTAGTAGCTTACTTATTCCATGTATGTGCAAACAAAATATATCTGATAATCACTACAAAAGTATAGAAAAGATAGATAGATAGATAGATAGATAGATATGAGATAGATAGATAGATAGATAGAAAAGCATTTCTGTTACTTTAGATACATGAAAACTTGAGGTTCTTGATCAAAACTATAATAAACTCACCTGCCAATGTCAAGGCGACCTCAATTCAGATGGGAACCTACACTATATGTTACCTCTGTTGGTGCCTGTTCAGACCTCCACATTTCAGGGAGAGAAGATTCCAGCTATAAGCTACTCTGCATTGATTTAAAAAGCCTATACTGAAATGTGGAGGTCTAAACAGGCACCAAGAGAGGTAACATTAGAATAGTTTCCCATCTGTACTGAGGTCACGTTGCCGTTTTGATCAAAAATGTACACTAAGAACCTCAAAATTTTCATAAATTCCAAAGTAACAGAAATGCTTTTCCAAAAAACTCCTATGTTCCCGTTGACTGTTTTTAGTGCTTGTAGAGCTGCTGATATTGTATTGTAGATAGATAGATAGATAGATATATAGATACGAGATATATAGATATGAATAGACATAAAGATAGATGGATAGTAGCTAGCTAGATAGATACATACAGTGGGGAAAAAAGTATTCAGTCAGCCACCAATTGTGCAAGTTCTCCCACTTACAAAGATGAGAGAGGCCTGTAACTGACATCATAGGTCGACCTCAACTATGAGAGACAAAATGAGAAAACAAATCCCGACAATCACATTGTCTGATCTGGAAAGAATTTGTTTGCAAATTATGGTGGAAAATAAGTATTTGGTCACCTACAAACAAGCAAGATTTCTGGCTCTCACAGACCTGTAACTTCTTCTTTAACCCCTTCCTGATGGACGGTCATAATAATATAGCTCTAATTTTTTTTCCTCTTTGCCTTCTGAAAGCCATAACTTTTTTATTTTTCCACCTACGTAGACACATGAGGGCTTTTATTTTGCAGGCCAAGATCTACTTTCCAGTGGCATTATTCATATTACTATATAATATACTAGGGAACGGCACAAAAAATCTAAGTGGGACAAAATGTGAAAAAAAACTTACTTGCGCCATGTTTGTGGGAGTTTTTTTTTACAGCGTTTATTCTTCGGTAAAAATGATGTGTTATCTGTAATCTATAGGTTGATACGCATCCAGCAATACCAAACATGTAGGGCTTTCATTATGTTTTGGTACCGTAAAAAAATTCCAAACATTTTAAATTTTTAAATTTGCGCCGCGGCGCCGTTTTGTGCGACCGATAACTTTTTTGTACTAACACCTACCGACGTCAGTGAGGTGGCATTTTTTGCGGGCTGAAGTGTACTTTTTAATGCTCGCAGTTTGGAATGGATGCGGCTTTTTTGATCACTTTTATTGCAATTTTTATGGGACGTGAAATGACGGAATTTGTTTTCTTCGACGGTGTTCAGCGTACGGGATAAATTATGTTATATATTTATAGATCGGACTTTTTCGGACGCGGCGATACCAAATATGTGTAACTTTTTTATTAATTTATCTTTTTTATTTGTAAATTGGGGAAAGGGGGGTGATTTGAACTTTTAATACTTCTTTTTGTACTTTAAAACTTTATTTATTTATTTTTTTTACTTTAACATTGAGTCCCCCTAAGGTGCTTCACCACTAGGGGGCGCGATCGTTAATACAGTGTAATGCATTGCATAGACAATGCATTAGGCTGTACCAAGATGGCGGTTTCCCCACTTCCTGCCTGCGACCGGAAGTGGGGCAAACGGGAACATGGAAACGATGGAGGCCTGCACAGGGCTCCCCGCTGCCATGTTCAGCTTTGCTGCGGGGACTCCGATCACCGTGAAGAACGGGCTGCGGCACCGTTTTTCATTCATTAAGACGTCGCGGCCATCTATTCCGCGGCGCCTAAGGGGTTAAACAGCGCTGGCAGGTGACGCTGCCCCCCCCCCCCCCCCCCCCCGCGCTGTAACCGCCGGGTGTTAGCTGCAATTAGCCGCTAACACCCGGCGGATGTGAAACAAGATCGCAGCGTGATCCCGCTTCAAAGCCGCTTACCGGCGCCAAGACGTACTCATACGTCATAGGTTGGTAAGGGGTTAAGAGGCCCCTTGTCCTCCACTCATTACCTGTAGTAATGGCTCCTGTTTGAACTTTTATCAGTATAAAAAAATACCTGTCTACAACCTCAAACAGTCACACTCCAAACTCCACTATGGTGAAGACCAAAGAGCTGTCGAAGGACACCAGAAACAAAATTGGGCTGGGAAGACTGAATCTGCGATAGGCAAGCAGCTTCATGTAAAGAAATCAACTGTGGGAGCAATAATTAGAGAATGGAAGACATACAAGACCACTGATAATCTCCCTCGATCGGGGGCTGCACGCAAGATTTCACCCCGTGGGGTCAAAATGATCACAAGAACGGTGAGCAAAAATCCCAGAACCACGCGGGGGGGACCTAGTGAATGACCTGCAGAGAGCTGGGACCAACGTAACAAAGGCTACCATCAGTAACACACTGCGCCACCAGGGACTCAGATCCTGCAGTGCCAGACGTATCCCCCTGTGTAAGCCAGTACATGTCTGGGCCCGTCTGAAGTTTGCTAGAGAGCATTTGGATGATCCAGTAGAGTATTGAGATAAGGTCATATGGTCAGATGAAGCCAAAGTAGACTGTTTGGTAGAAAAACAACTCGTCGTGTTTGGAAGAAATAGTAGGCCGAGTTGCATCCAAAACACCAGACCTACTGTGAAGCATGGGGGGGGGGCAACATCATGCTGTGGGGCTGTTTCTCTGCAAAGGGACCAGGACGACTGATCCGTGTACATGAAAGAATGAATGGGGCCAGGTATCGTGAGATTTTAAGTACAAACCTCCTTCCATCAGCAAGAGCATTGAAGATGAAACGTGGCTGGGTCTTTCAGCATGACAATGATCCCAAGCACACCGCCAGGGCAACAAAGGAGTGGCTTTGTAAGAAGCATTTCAAGGTCCTGGAGTGGCCTAGCCAGTCTCCAGATATCAACCCCAAAGAAAACCTTTGCAGGGAGTTGAAAGTCCATAATGCCCAGTGACAGCCCCAAAACATCACTGCTCTAGAGGAGATCTGCATGGAGGAATTGGACAACAGATGGGGAGAGGGGGAGAGAGAGAGAGAGAGGGGAGAGAGAGAGTGAGAGAGAGAGAGAGAGAGAGAGAGAGAGAGAGAGAGAGAGAGAGAGAGATGGAGAGAGAGAGAGATGGAGAGAGAGAGAGAGAGAGAGAGATGGAGAGAGAGAGAGATGGAGAGAGAGAGAGAGAGAGAGAGAGAGAGATGGAGAGAGAGAGAGAGAGAGAGAGAGAGATAGATGGAGGGAGGGAGAGAGAGATAGATGGAGGGAGAGAGAGATAGATGGAGGGAGAGAGAGATAGATGGAGGGAGAGAGAGATAGATGGAGGGAGAGATAGATAGATGGAGGGAGAGATAGATTGAGAGATAGATAGATAGATAGATAGATAGATAGATATGATAGATAGATAGATAGATAGATAGATGGAGAGATAGATAGATGGATGGAGAGATAGATAGATGGAGAGATAGATAGATAGATAGATAGATATGATAGATAGATAGATAGATAGATAGATGGAGAGATAGATAGATAGATTTTCAGCTTGCAGTTTCTTAAAGGATGTTAGCACAATCTGTAATCATTCATGAAGTGTCTAATCAGCCGACATCTTATGCCTTGAGCTATTTCAGAATTGTCCATTGATGCATTGTTTCTATAATAATTATTTTCCTCCAGATACAACACTGTGATGTTCCGTCTCTCAGGCAGAGATTGCTGTTTGATGTACAATCATGTAATGTTCTCTCGTTACGTTTCTCCCTTTGTTTTTCATCTTTTGTCTGATGTATTATAGTCCGTGGAAGAATCCCATTCATTTATTGTTGATGAAAGAGCTGTTACCCCGGAAAACCTTAGACGCACCAGAAAATATGTTATTGTGATGCCAAAACAATAAAACACAGCCTAGAACTAAAAGCAAACACCATTGTGACTTAATTACCAGAAAGCGCAGCGTATGAAGACACAATCACATAGGACATCAACAAATAGAGCCCCATTGATAAAGGGAGACGCTTATCATTGTGACATTGCAGTAAAGCGGAGCCCGGGAACAGCAACAAACAGTAATGTGACATAATCACTGTATAACACAGCCGGTAAATGATGCCACAGTGTTACTTCCCCGCTCACCTGTTTTACCAGCTGACGCCAACTCCATTAGCCACTCCGTGTAAGAAGTGACCCCTACCCATTGCAGCCAAGGCCATCTTTTCCATTGGGCACACTAGGCAGTTGCCCGGGGGCCCCACAAGTATAGGGGCCCCAGTTGGTTTATGTATGTCCCAGGAACACAAGAAACATACCCTGGATCCCTAGGTTGGCTTTGCTTATTTAACTTGTGTGTTTTTAGGATCTGCAAATGGTTAAAACCATGGCGGAGAAGGGAACCAAAGGCTTCCTGCTCTGCCAATTAGTCTTGTAGGCTGCAGGCTGCCGGTGTCCAGACATAAGTGGCGAGATAATATGGGTGTGCTCTGGCGGGGGGGAACTCGAGGCAGGGCCCACTGCAGTGCTATGCCTAGGGGCCCATAATTCTATTAAAACAGCTCTGATTGCGGCTAGTGGCTCTCATTGCTGGCGGTGTCCACCTGTCCCCTTAAGGTACGCAGTGGCTCTTCTGCGTTCCAAGGTTTGTCTTCCTCCAACAATGAATATCACTGTTTATTTAACCTCTTTAGAACCCAACAATTTTTACTTGTTGTTTTTTTGGGTTTTTTTCATTACCGAATTTCAAGAGCCATGAAAGTTTGCATAATTTTTTTTTTTTTTTTGGGGGGGGGGGGTATTTTTACAGAGCTTATGTGACATACGGTATTAACTTTATTGGCACAATTTCAGCAATTCAACATTTATATTGTTGTAGTTATATTTTACTCTTTAGGGCATGTTCACACGGCGTTTTTGGACGAGGTTTTGGACAAGGTTTTTGGAGCGTTTCCTCACCCAAAACCTCGTCCAAAACGCTTCCAAAACGCCCCCAGTTCATTTAATTGATTCCTATGTAAAACCTCATTGTAGTTCACACACGACGAGTTTTTTACATGCTTCTTTGGAAGCGCTGAAAAAGAAGTGTCATGTCAATTCTTGAAGCGTGTTGTAGGTGCGGTTTAGGCGCGGTTTTCGTCGCGGTTTTGGAGCGTTTTTGGTGCGGTTTTCGGCGTGGTTTTTGTCCTGGCTATTCATTTGTATGGGTGAAAACCTCGTCGAAAACCTGATCCAAAGCCTGATCCAAAACCTGATCAAAACCTGATCAATACCTTGTCAAAAACCTCGTCTGAAAAAGCGTGTTTCAGGCGAGGTTTTGATGTGGTTTGGACGAGGTTTTGGGCGAGGAAATGCTCCGAAAACCTCGTCCAAAAACGCCGTGTGAACATACCCTTACTCTTTAAAATAATAAAATAACAATTTTTTTAAAACAATATTGCTTTGCGTCACTATTTCCCGAGACCAATCACTTTTTTGTTTTTTGGCCGTTGGAGCTGTGGGAAGATTTTTTTTTGCAGGACTAACTGTAGCTTTTGCTTGTTCTAGTTTGGGGTAAATGCAACTTTTTAATCTCTTTTTTTTTTTTTTTTTTATTCAACGTTTTTTTTGATAGGTGAGATGACTATAGAAAAAAAAAAAGGAAGGAAAAAAACCAAACTATCACATTTTTTTCTTTTTCTTTGTGGCATTCACAGGGTGGCTTGAGTAATATAATATTGCATTAGATCAGACTTTTATGGATGCGGGAAATACTTATAATATTACGTTTTCTTTTCTTTTTTTTTTTTAAACATATGTTTATTCGGTTTCTCAAGGACTTCACAATAAGTTAATTACAAAATATGAGCAATAGCTTTGATGAGAGGTAAACATAATAAGGTATTAGCTGCAATAACAACGGTTGTTGATGCGAGCTTTAGGCCTTCAGAGTAGAAGGTCGCACGTCTTTAAAAGGACGATCGTAGCTCCACAGACAGTCCAAACTAGAAACCAATTTTCAAATTGTAAACATTGAAAGTATACAAACAGACCTACAAGAGAAACAAACATCCACCACAAGCACTCCAGCAAATGAGAAGGGGAGAAGAAGAAGAGAAAAAAAAAAAAAAAAGGGAATAACGGGGGCGGGAGTGAGGAGGAGATAGGGGGGTTCACCACCACAGTGGGACAGGGGGCCCAGTTAGAGCATTGAAGGGTGTCTGTCAATTTATCCCAGAGTCCAGTTTGTACTCTCCAAGAGACACAGGTAACTCCTCCAAGAACTGTGAACGTTATTACGTTTTCTATTGTTTATGTTTTTTAATGTGATAAAAAGGAAAGGTTTTTTTTTAAGTTTTAAAACTTTTTTTTTACTTTTTTCAAAGTAGTTTTTAGTCCCCCTAGTGGGCTTGAACATGTGATTGCTTTTACTACATATTACGCAGGGGCGTAACTAGAATTCATAGGGCCCTATAGCGAAAATGAGATGGGGCCCCACCACCTAATGATAATAAACTAAAACGGCAGCATAAGTGGCAATGATTATTATTATCATTATTATTATTATTGTTAGGTCTAAATAATGCTGCCATAGATCAGGGAACATAAAAAAACAATGTTTGGTCTGCATATCCAAAAAGTTTTTGGAAAATACAAAATACAAGCACAATCTAATATCAGCAGCGCACTACTAGCACTAAAAAACAATCAAAAGGAACATAGGAATTATGGAAAATGCATTTCTGCTACTTTGAATACATGAAAATTTGGGGTTCTTAGTTCACATTTTTTATCAAAACTGTAATAAGCCCACCTTCCATTGTCAAGGCGACCTCAGTACAGATGGGAACCTACACTATATGTTACCTCTCTTGGTGCCTGTTCAGACCTCCACATTTCAGGGAGAGAAGACTCCACTCAGAGGCGTAACTTGAAGCTCCTGGGCCCTGGTGCAAAAGTGAAATGGGCCCCCCGACTACCATGTGCCATTTACAATACTTGGATCTTCCTACGTAGCAGAAGAGCTTTTGGACCCTCTTAGGCTGCCGGGCCCAGTAGCGGTTGCTACCTCTGCACCCCCTGTAGCTATGCCCCTGACTCCACCTACAAGCTCCTCTGCATTGATTTAAGGGCCTGTGCCGGTGGGCGGTGCAAAAGCTAAAATGGGGGCAGCCACTCCCCCATACAAACAGTCTAAAAAAAAAAATTGGTCTGCACATCCGAAAAGTTTTTTGAAAAAAATGAGCATAGGTGCACTGGTGTGACAGTGAAATACAGCACAATCCAATATCAGCAGCACACTACCAGCACTAAAAACAATCAAAAGGCACATAGGAACTATGAGAAAAGCAATTCTGCTACTTTGAATACTTGGAAAATTTGAGGTTCATAGTGCACATTTTTGATCAAAACTGTGTAATCCCACCCGCCATCGGCAAGGCGACCTCAACACAGGTGGGAACCTACATTATGTATTACCTCTCTTGGTGCCTGTTCAGACCTCTACATTTCAGGGAGAGTAGATTCCAAATACCAGCTACCCTGCATTGATTTCAAAACCTGTGGAGGTGGGCAGAGTGCAAAAAACCAAAGCGGGGACAGCCACTCCCCCATACCAACAATATAATTAAAAAAATATTGGGTCTGCACATCCAAAAAGTTTTTGGGAAAATTTGAGGTTCTTAGTGCACATTTTTGATCAAAACTGTGTAAGCCCATCTGCCAAACGACAAGGCGACCTCAATACAGGTGGGAACCTATTCTATATGCTACCTCTCTTGGTGCCTGTCCAGACATCCACATTTCAGGGAGAGTAGATTCCAGCTACAAGCGACTCTGCATTGATTTCAAAACCTGTGCAGCTGGGTGGAGTGCGAAAAAAACAAGGGGGCAGCCACTCCCCCATACCAACAGTCTAGAAAACAACATTTGGATTTGCACATCCAAAAAGTTTTTTGAAAACCTACATAGTAACCCAAATAGTAGTGCTAGAGAGCAGAAAGGCACCAACTACTCGTTCCCTACAAAAAGGAACAATGTTCTTGTACCTGAATGGAGCTCCTCAGCCTCTGGGCCCCATAGCAGTCGCCTCTATCGTTATAGTTACGCCCATGATGCTATGGTATTTATGTATTACAGGGTATAACAATTTCATTGATCTTATATCAGACCCTGCCGGGGGTAATAGGAGTCCACTCATGACAGACCTGAGGGTCTTCATTAGGTCCCCAGCTGTGATGACAACCAAATGGCACCCTGCAGTTGTATCGCGGCAGGAGAGGGGCAATCGGGTGGTGGAAAAGAGCACCCAACCACTTTGTAATGACTTAGGTGCTGGGGTCATGTTGACTGGATCTTGTGTTTGACACTTGTGTTCTAGGTGCAAATCAAATCTGAACACTGTTTTAGTCTCAATTTTGCATTATTCTGGTTCCTTTGCTGGATCCTTTTGTGATCTAATTTGCAGAAAATTTTTGCACAAAAATGTAGAAATTCTGGTGAAAAAAATGGATGATCGTGTTTCTACATTTTTTACAGAAGAGTGGAGGTTTACTCACTGATCCTCAGGCAGGTCAGAAACTAATTCCCAGTAGGACGCAGAGCAGCCACAATGCCACTTGGGAGGGTTCATCAGGTGCAAAGTACTAATAAGCGACCGCTCACACCTTGTATGCAGGAGGGGGTGTCAGTCATACAATTATATAGTATATATTACAATGCAGCCCATAGAAGCCTCTTAATGTGCAAAGTTGATGCCATGAAGCCTCCCCCACCCAACCAAAGGTTATGTCTACGCTGACAGAAAAACTTTCTAAAAACGCTGAAAAAACGACTGAAAACATCTCCCATAGATTCTATCGTAAAACAGTCCTGCTGGCTACACTGAGCTTCTTTTCTCTGCTCGTTTTTTTTACTGGTCGACATTTGCAACATGTTCTAAAAAACGCCAGAGCCGGGCAGAAAATTTACTACAGGAGTCTATGTATGTTTGCTAAAAATAAGTTTTTAACGGATTTTTGCACTAAAATCCATTTTTTTTTATGGACTTTGGCGCTAAAATCCTTTTCTTAACAGATTTTTTGCACTAATAAAATTATAGAGCTTCTAAGGCAAAAAATACGTTTTTTAACAGATTTTGGTGCTAAAATAGTTTTTTTGTGGATTTTGTCCATATTAAAGTTCTTTCACTTTTGTCGCTAAAAATAAGGTTTTTTACTTTTTTTTGGTGCTAAAATACGTTTTTTACGGATTTTGACACTAAAATACTTTTTTTTTTTACAGATTTTGGCGCAAAAATAAATTTTTCTATTTTTTCGGCGCAAAAATAATTTTTTTACGTTTTTTGGTGCTAAAATACTTTTTTTATAGATTTTTTTCGCTATTAAAGTTATTTAGCTTCTGACACTAAAACTACGTTTTTTTTAAGGATTTTGGTGCAAAAAAAGGGTTTTTCCGCATTTGTCCCATTAAATTTCTCTACTTTTGTTGCAAAAATATTTTTTTTTTTAAAATTTTTTGGCGCTAAAATTTTTTTTTCTTTTTTTTTGGCGTAAAATATTTTTTAAAAGGGGTATTGACATTAAAATACTTTGTTTACAGATTTTGACACCAAAATATGTTTTCTTGTGGATTTTGGCGCTATTAAAGTTATCGGCGCGTATTTTGGCGCATATTTGCGGTCAAATACGGGTGAGATGCGCGCCGAAATTACGGTAATCCAAATTTCCAAGAGAATATAAATTACCCTCCTCCCCTGCTCGTCCCAAATACGATTGTATTGACGCGCGGGGAATAAGGACTTTAAATTATTTGGGGCAAATACGTATTCGCCGAAAGTAAAATGTCAATGGGGCGCGTTGCGGGAGTATATGCATATTAGCACGACTCACGAAAGACACGATGTACTGTGGTGCGGTACATTGTGTGAACATAGCCTTATCAAGATCGAGATTTGCTTGGATTTCTGTTGGGAAAACTTTGGTTAATTCTGACTGGGAACGTCCGACTTGGGAACTTTTTGCACAGTGTTATATATAAGGTTGCTTCTTCAGCAAGTCACAGAATTTTTTTGCAACAAATCTGCTGCGTAAACTGTTTCATCACCAGGGAAGTGTATTATAACCATGCATAAGATTCCCGCGGGGCAGACCGCAAGCAGGGGGGGCCCCAATTTTTCTGAAATTGAATGGAACACAAATTATTTTGGTACAATTTTCTTGTTCCTCGACTCGTATTCTCCAGACGTTCAAGCAAATCAATAGAGAAAACCTCGTTTCTTTTTAATTCCTTTTTAAAGGGTAAAAAAAAAAATAATTGCACAAATATGTCACTTTCTAATATTTTAGGAACTGTTCTCAGAGAGAATACGTGTCACTTTCAATTTATTTTTATGAAGAACGTTAACAAAAAAATGGAAAAAAAAAATTCCCCCATTTTACAATTTCATACCTGTATTTTATACATAAGATAATCACAGGCACTAAGGGCGCCCGACAAACCCCATTGACTACAAAGGGGTCCGTCAGCTTTCCACCATAGTGTCCATCATTTTTGAAAATGGAAATGGAAAAAATAACACAGCGTTCTGCGCTATTTATTCGTATTCCCGAAAGGGAAACTGCGACAAAATTGTGAATAGGGCCTATCCTTTTATGTAAAAAAAAGAATTCTTTTTTTTTTTCGTTGGTTACATTTTATGCACATGTGGAAAAAATACCTGATCCGTGTACAGAAAGAATAATCGTGAATTTTGGTCAAACCTCGCAATGGCATTGAAAATTAAAAAAAGGGGGTCTTTCAGCATGACAAGATCCCCAACACATCACCAGGGCAACGAAGGAGTGGCTTCAAAGGCATTTCAAGTCCTGGGGGTGGGCTAGCCAGCCCCCAGATCTTAACCCCCTAGAAAACCTTTGGGGGGAGTTGAAAATCCGTGTTGCCTCGACAGCCCCCCAAAAAATCACTGCTCTAGAGAGTTTTGCATGGAGGAATGGGCCAACATACCCGCAACATGTGTGCCAACCTTTGAAGACTTACAGAAAACGTTTTTACCTCTGTCATTTTCCAACAAAGGGGATAGAACAAAGTATTGAATGAACTTTTGTATTGACTAAATATTATTTTCCCCCAAAATTTGCAATAAATTCTTTTCCAAAAAGACAAAAATGTTTTCTGGTTTTTTTTCTTTTTGAGGGACAGAAAGAAAATTTCGCGTCAAGCCCTTTTTCACGTTTTTTACCAGGAAAAATGCGCCTGATTATGTTGGTCCGAAGGCCTCATAAATGCGGGCAAACTTTCGATTCCTCCGCAGACAGGCCCCATTGAAATAGGTCTTCCCGTCGGGGCGTACTGGGGCCCACTTTGCCGACCCGCTTTAATTCAGGTGGTTTTTCAAATGTGGTGCGTCCCCCCCAGAACGCCCCCTTCAGTTAGGCGAAATTTCAAAATGCCGAACCTTGCGCCTGCAGCCTTTAAGGTCGTCCGGGGAGGAACAGTGAGGGGAATTTTACGCCTGAAAATGTGTGAAAGCTCCGATCATACAGTCACCCCTTTTTCTCCTAGTTGAGGTTATTAGATTTTAATTACAGGCCTCTCTCATCTTTTAAATGAGAAATTTCACAATTGGTGGTGACTAAAAACTTTTTTTCCCCACTGTATATAAGGTGCCCCGACTTACACCCTCCC
>JAODAL010025898.1:0-57760 GCA_025379985.1 Phyllomedusa bahiana | reverse complement strand
TCATTGAAATTTTCCCCAAACCTCGGTCCACAGCCCACAGCTCGCAACTTATACTCACTATGATGAGTTCAAAATGAGCATTAGGGCCTTCAGGTGTCGTAAACGGGTGGAGCTACGAATAGCTCTGCACAGAGCAGAAACTTCAAGGGGAGTATCTGGGATTGATGGCTATACAAATAAACAAAGGATAAATTATGGAAGACAGAGCTGGGCGTAAATATCTAGACAAAAATGTACCTTTAAACTAACAGAGACAGCTAGACATATAATGCGGTGGGATGGCTGGGACTTGTTGTTCCACAGACAGGACGTACCATTTAAACTAAGCAGAGACAGCTAGACATATAATGCTCTACTGTCTCTTAGAGACACAAATATGATCAGAAGTTTATCATATTCTACAGCTACCATTTCTTTGTTGATTTGATTTGAAGACTTGATATAAGTGATCAATTCATCTCGGCAATTGGTCTATTAAGCCTTACTCACAGAATCTTTCAAGTAAGCTGCAGATACATTGTACTGATAGATGGGTGCAGTGTTATTTCTTATTTTACGTGGCTGATCATTCATCTGACATATACACTCACCGGCCACTTTATTAGGTACACCATGCTAGTAACGGGTTGGACCCCCTTTTGCCTTCAGAACTGCCTCAATTCTTCGTGGCATAGTTTTCCACAAGGTGTTGCAACGATGCTCAATTGGTACCAAGGCCCAAAGAGTGCCAAGAAAATATTCCCCACCATGACACCACCACCACCAGCCTGAACCGTTGATACAAGGCAGGATGGAAATCCATGCTTTCATGTTGTTGATGCCAAATTCTGACCCTACATCCGAATGTCGCAGGCAGAAATCGAGACTCATCAGACCAGGCAACGTTTTTCCAATCTTCTACTGTCCAATTTCGATGAGCTTGGGCAAATTGGAGCCTCCGTTTCCTGTTCTTAGCTGAAAGGAGTGGCACCCGGTGTGGTCTTCTGCTGCTGTAGCCCATCTGCCTCAAAGTTCGCCGTACTGTGCGTTCAGAGATGCTCTTCTGCCTACCTTGGTTGTAACGGGTGGCTATTTGAGTCACTGTTGCCTTTCTATCAGCTCGAACCAGTCTGCCCATTGTCCTTTGACCTCTGGCATCAACAAGGCATTTCCGCCCACAGGACTGCCGCTCACTGGATGTTTTTTCTTTTTCGGACCATTCTCTGTAAACCCTAAAGATGGTTGTGCGTGAAAATCCCAGGAGATCAGCAGTTTCTGAAATACTCAGACCAGCCCTTCTGGCACCAACAACCATGCCACGTTCAAAGGCACTCAAATCACCTTTCTTCCCCATACTGATGCTCGGTTTGAACTGCAGGAGATTGTCTTGACCATGTCTACATGCCTAAATGCACTGAGTTGCCGCCATGTGATTGGCTGATTAGAAATTAAGTGTTAACGAGCAGTTGGACAGGTGTACCTAATAAAGTGGCCGGTGAGTGTATGTCTCTAATGTTCTGCACTTTGCTCTTCTCCACATGGCTCATCATTCACTTCTGCCTGAAGATTGTCCACATCAACCAAAACTTTTACATCTATTTTCAACATAAGTTCCCCAAGATGTTCTCATCGATCCTTCTTCCACCTGTCCTTGCTTCTGTACTTATAAGTGGTCCAGCTGCCCTGTATTTTGCGTTTTCTTTTCTTTTTGTTTTTTTAGTATTTTTGAGCTTGGTTTTGGTCACAGTTGTATCTCTGTTTAGATACATTCGACGAATGAAGAATAGCACTATCAATTTTAGAGCTGAGACGGTTGAAGCTCATGTCGCTGCCAGGAAGAATCTAATCTGCTTACTGTCAATATCCTGTGTTTTGGTTCACTGATCTTAACAGTAGAAAATTTTGGTTGAATAACATGGATGAACATTCTTTACTTCTTATACGGACTTTGCTATGTTGTTTGTTTACTAATTATAATACGTGGAAGCAGTAAACTACAGAAAAAATGTCATGTTATTTGGCTTAGAAGCCTCCTTTTTAAGAGGACTCCAGTCTAGCTCTTATTTTGGATGAAATGCTAAATCTATACACTACTTTAGCCAATTGTATTCCACTTCTGAGATTATTGTATAACATCTAGAAGTCTCAAATAGTTAACATAATTATATATGATTTATTTGTCTACGGGAAAGCTTTGTGACAATCAGGGACAGAATTTTAAATGCTTTAGTCTCCATCTTGCCCAAAACATTAAATAGCAGAAATTGATGGTACATATGACTTCATGCAATATTTTCCTCTAAGCTTTAATGCAGGACTTAAAAGGAGTGTGAGGGAGTCATATTGTTTTTCCATGGAATTCCATTGTTCTTTAAAAGATAATATTGAAAATTTGCTGATGTTAGATTTCAATGGTGTGTATTGTCTTCTTTGTACAGACAGTGTCCAGGTTACGAACAGGATAGGGACTGTAGGTTTGTTCTTAAGTTGAATTTGTATGTAAGTAGGAACAGGTATACTTATTAAATATGACTCCAGCACAAAAGGTTTTGTTTTTTTTTAAGTTTTGGATAGTGCAGGGAACGATTTTTACATTTGATTCGCTGTCTGTGCCCCTGTTAAGAAGATTTCACCTCATTCTCACCTATTGTGCTGCTGTGGCATGCTGAAACTTGTCGTTTCACAGCTATTATCTGCTGTGGAACATGGAACTACAAGTGCCAGCATGCCCCATAAGTCTCCTTTGTAACTAGGGGACAGATGTAAGTCAGAACGGTGTAAGTCAATGACTGCCTGTAATTTGTTTGTTATTACCCTTATTAGAATATGGTCTTAGCTATAGAGCATGTATAGAAGGTGATGGACCCCATGTCAAACTTTTGAATGCATCCCTCCACCAGATAAAGAATACCTGCAACACCCCCCATAGCTAAACATTTTTCTGGACCAAAACACAGAATGACAGTGTTAATATTGACTGGCCATTTTAAAAATGACATAGAATGAAAAATCTGTGACTTCAAATGTTTTCCAGTTAAGGACTCAAGCTGACACCTGAATTTATGGCCCATTACATGGATAGACCACATCCCACAGAAGACTCCAGATCTTTGCACGCCTACGTCATCTCCTACATTGCCCTTTCATCTGTATTGATACCTCAGTTTTATTCCTTTGGCTTATTTTAATGATATGCCCCCTCCCTATTCATATACACTGTATGGAAGAGAGCTAGGAGTCCATACTAGAAGCAGCTTTTAAAATCACATCTGACCTACAAGGCTTTGAAACGTAACTAGGGATTTAAAGAGGAGCCATTTATTCATATGGAGAGTCCCATCTGCAGACAGCTGCCTTGGGTTGTTTGTCTCTCTTTAGAGCAGAGCAGATTCTGGCTGACTGGGTAAGCCAGGTGTGATCTTAAGAGACACTACTTCCAGTAGATTGTGCTGGTGTCTCAGTGCTCTTTCTTAGAACTTCTTTTAATATTTACATTTTAGTGGAGCATAGTGTTGTCTCCCTAAGGGGAGTCCTTAACCCTTTTGAACTCTTCTGTACCAATATCTTGACCCAGCATCACTAAAAGGTGTTGTTCCATTTCAGACATTGATGGTATATTCCATCAATGTTAGATAGTTGAGGGTCCTACTTGGCTGTACTTGGAACTCTTATTGATTTTAATGGGAAATTCCAGACCAACTCTCAGTTCAGAACAGAGAGGTTTTGGTGGCTCCTTCTCGAGGTGCAGATTCTGAAGGTGGGCACACACCTGTCTGACATTGATACATATACTCAGGGGCATAGCTATAGGGGGTGCAGAGGTAACAGTTGCTACTGGGCCTTGCAGCCCGAGGGGCCCAAAGGCTCTCCTACCACATAAGGAGATACCAGCATTGTATATGGAACATGGTAGATAGGGGGCCCATTTCACTTTTTCCACAAGGGCCGTGGAGCTTCAAGTTACGCCTCTGCATATAATAGTGATATCATCAATGTCTGAAGTGGGTCAACTAGTTTCTCAGTCATTAACCTCTTACTGTTACTGGACATACTTATACGTCCTGGGCAGGAAAGTGTTCCTGCAAATGGACATATAGGTACATCCTGTACATCCCGCGGGCTCACAAGCGGGGCCTGCTTGATCACAGCATGGAACTAGCTATATATTACAGCCGGCCCCATGTCCTGTCCTCCATGACCAGAGCTCACTCCGATTGAGGGCAATTAACCCCTGGGTAAGACAGAGGGAGGGAGCTCCCTCTGTCTGCATTGGCACTGCCATGTTGTGATCATGGGTGGCTATGCTCTTTCTAGAAACTTGAATGACTAGCAAAACTTTCCGGGCTGCCTGTGACGTCACTACATGCGGCACTCAGCATAGTGATTTGCAGTTGCTATGCATGGTAACAGTGATCTAAAGATCACTGATTCAAATTTCATTAAGGGACAAGTAAAACATATGTGAAAAAGTAAAAAAAATAAAAATAAAACATAAATACAAACGACAATCTCCACAAAAAAGATCAAAAATAAATAAATTACACATATTTTGTATTGCAGCTTGCATAATGATTTAGCCTATAAATCTGTCATGTTATTTAACCTCAACCTTAACCGTAAATAAACCCTGAAAAACAGTCCCAGAATTGCGATTTTTGTTCATCCTGCAGCACATAAAACGGAATTAAAAAGCGATCAAAAAGCCATATAAATGCCAAAGCAATAAAAACATCAGTTCATTCCACAAAAAAAAGCCCATAGACAATCCATAGATATGAATGGGAGTTCCAAGTATAGCCATGTGGGGATGCTCAACTGTAATTGGAACTCCCATTAATTTCAATGGGAGAGTCCCAACCACCTCTCCATTCAGAAAGTGGGTATGCTCTTTTAATTAATGAGGGACTCCACCGAAACCCAAAAGGGCCTAAGCAGACGTTAGTGCTACCAGATATCAGATACATTCCCTGTATTCAATTTAGATCTTCAGACCACAATGATGGAGCAATCTGTAACATTGCCATGAGTAGGAGATCCAAAATACCATCTCTGCTTCCCAGGAAAAGAGGAAAGACAATATAGCAGGAGTTCTCTGTAGACTCAGTTGGGACTACATTTCAGAAAAATAAAGTGGTAGTTAAACATAGTTTTTCAAATCATGTAGGTTTTTTATTTGTCTTCTATAATTATAACAAAGACATGTGGGTTTATTGGATTTGGTGAATTTGTAGAAAGTTGAGATGATGTGAAAACTGTTTTCTGGCATGACCAAATATAGAGTTATGGTCTAGAGGGCTTCTGTTCGTAGTTACAATTGGGACAATAACGTTCAAAAGTTGTGTACAACATTTTTGGATTAAGAAATGTTTGAAATTGTTAGGTTTCATGCCCAACTAATGTATTCCGTTTCAGGAGATTACACATTCTGATTTTAGTATGAAGTGTAACATGTAGCAGTTGTATTATTGTATGGTTTGCTTTGATTTTTGTGCAGTTTGGAACATCACAGTAAGGTATGCCAACTTCAGGCACCAAAACTGCTCTTAGCTTTCAATGGGTAGGATGGGAAGCTCCATAAACAGAGGTGATTAGAGAGTGAGAAACTGTGCAACCAAATTTTAGGTAAGTCCACTTTTCAAACACGATTTTTCGGTTATGTAGTGAGATGATGACAATAACATTCCTGGCCTGCATGTGTGATGAGCAGCTACTGCTATAGTAGCATGGAGAGCCATGGACAGCCATTAAGAGTATTTGGACGAAACTGATGCATAGAGTGAGTTGTGGCTGGAGAGACAAACATACCATATTTCTTACAACTACTAAGCTAGAATGACCTCATCTGAGTAAAGTATTCAGAATGAAATTTTTAAGCATTGAACTGTAAGTGTTCAACTATTGCGGTGTCATCACCTTAGCAAGGCGATCATCGCCAGACTCTTCACAATATTAAAAAAAGCCCATAGGGATTATTGCTCTGCATATTAGTTTGACTTCTCTTCGGCCTAACTAGTTCATGATATAACTGACATGAACAGGGTCATTCAAATGAGCTTTCCAGTTTTAAAATAAAATTATGAGCTAGGGCCAGGTTATAAAACAAACAAATACACATTCATCTTTATACTAACCGCCGTTCCTGCATTGATGCTACCGGCAGTGTGTCCCGATCTCTTGCTTACATCCAATTTTCAACGGCTGCAATTGAACTCAACTTGAGTTTTCAGCAACCAATTGGCAGCTTGAAGAAAAATCATGAAACCAATCATAATCCTGCCGGTCAAACTAGAACAAGGGAATGTACTATGTATTCCTCTTTTCTTATCTGACTAGCAGGATTCCGATTGGTTTCCAGATTTTCCTGTAAGCTGCCAATTGGCTACTCAAAATTTCAAATCAGGCTTAAATTTACAACCTGAATCCAAAGTGCAACACTACAACCAGTGGCTCCATCCTTCATGTGCCATTCCCTTGAAATCATCTGCCATTCACTTCCCAAGCTGTCACTGATTGGCTGCTGTGGTCACAATCTGACCACAAAACACAGAGGCACCATGTACTTTAATTAAGCAATATCCGTGTTATATCACATTTGTATTGAACCAATGGGTCAACTTAAAGGGTTAATGTAGGCTGCATATCAATTATTTGCTTATTTGACTGATACTCTCTCTTCTTCTCAAAACAGATATTGAATGAAGTAGCTCACAGATTAATGACTTCATTCTAAAATAATCAGAATATTCAAACTCAGAATATTCAAACATGGCAATATCTTTTACACATTGAAATGCCCAGATATTTTGCACTGCAATCAAATTAGTATCTTTCCTTCATCAGATATCAATTTTACATGGTGTCTCCATCATATCCTTTTCATACTGGACCTCTTATTGAAAGGCCAAAATAGATATGGAACCAGCAAAATAGTGAAACGTATCAAACTTTAATAATTTCAGTTAAAAGAAAGTGAGACATTAGTCCGTACTTATACAGAGTGTCCATATTTCTGCAAGTATGAAAAGATATACTCAGTATTTTAGTTGCGGCATAGCATGCCGTTCGGGCTAAGTCAATGGCGCCGCTCATCTGGCAGGAGAGCATGGGAACACCGACATCCGAGCCGGACAGGTGAACTTGCGGACGTTTCGGGGATAGCTCCTCCCCTTCCTCAATGCTCTCTTGCCAGATGAGCGGCGCCATTGACTGAGCCCAAACGGCATGCTATGCCGCAACTAAAATACTGAGTATATCTTTTCATACTTGCAGAAATATTGACACTCTGTATAAGTACGGACTAATGTCTCACTTTCTTTTAACTGAAATTATTAAAGTTTGATACGTTTTACTACTTTGCTGGTTCCACATCTATTTCGGTCAAGTGTCTCGTGGGATTGGAGGTCCCGTATACCGGAACCAAGCTATATATACTCAGCTGTGAAGGAAAAGAAGGGCTATTTTATATTAGAGTGAACTGTGACTCCTCTTATTGAAAGGCCATGGTCACTGGATTGAGTCTTCTACATAACCTACCAATATGGATGCCAATGTCGTAAAATCTTGGAACATCAGCGTAGAGGTCATAGATTGTATCTCTTCGTTGATCGCTTTCCCTGGATATATGTTCATACTACTTGTGAATGTGTTCGACTGGAAGAAGAATAAAAGGCTTGATATAAGTGATCAACTCATCTCTGGGATTAGTCTGTGTAACCTTCTTCACAGAACCCGACAAGTACACAATATCTATTCCATGATCAAGGGTCATGGTTTTACAAGAACATATGAAACAGAAGTGTTCTTCAGTATTAGTTACCTGTCTCTTATATTATGTACTTTGTTCTTCTCCACATTGCTCTCCATTCACTTTTGCCTGAAAATTGTCAATTACAACCAAAAACTTTACCTTAATGTCCAATATAGGTTCCCCAAGATGTTTCCTTGGATATGTCCTCTATCGGTCGGTGGTTCAGTTTTAGTTAGTGTTTTTGTTGCATCATATATTTTGAAAGAACAATCTGGAAATTCAACAGAAGTTCGATGGAATCCAAGCCACTTCACCTTAAAAAGGTTTTCTTCATACACCCTTTTTTATGTATTGTCTTCTTTGTGTTTTTTATTTTCTTTCTCTTCAGTTCTGATTATAATAATATCTTTGTATAGACACATAAAAAAGATCCAGAATGGCGTGGGACAGTTTAGACCTGAGACTGCTGAAGCTCATTTCAATGCAGTGAAGACTCTTACATCCTTAATAGCTTTTAATCTCGTTTATTTTGTGTTACTGAATTTAATTATACTAAAAAGACATGAGGTTCAGTGGATGCGAACAACCATTTTGGCTTATGCAGTTTTGCATATTCTTGGCTTGCCAATATTAATTCGAGGAAGTAGCAAGTTGCAGAAAAAATGTAACAAAATTTGGCTTCATTGTAAGACCTTGGTCTCATAAGTTACAAGTTTGTTTTTTTAAATATTTATGGTTTGATAAAAAAAAAAATGGTTTGGGCAAATGTACTACACACGCAGAATATAATTTGCACTGTTTAAATTTATTTATGTAAGTTCTTCTTCAATATCTTAGTATGGTATTAGTTTCCTGATGAAATCACTATTAATCAAGTCCCTCTCTGCCCTCTCCAGATACCTCGCCTCACACAATCTCCGATCCTCACACGGCCTTCTACTCTGCTCTCTTCTTGTCAGCTCCTCACAAATCCGTCTCTACTCCAACTTTACAACTTTCAAAAGTAACCTCAAAACCCATCATTTAAAGAGTCTACAGTTCATAATAACCTTGCTGACCCTTCTCCACCATACATACATCTCCTCAGGCTCAGACTGGCCTACAGAGGAACGAGAGAAACCCCCCATGAGCCCTTGAGCATGACAGATCTGGAGTTTCTTTTAAATTGCCTATACATCCTTGAGAGAGAAAGCAGAAAAAAAACAAGAAGCAGAGTATAAGAGGCATGTACAGTAGTTGTAGGGTGGGCCCCCATAAACAACTCTACTGGTGGGCCCAGAATCAACTCTACTGGTGGGCCCCCAGAATCAATTCCAATAATGGACCCCAGAATGAACTCCACTGGTGGGCCCCCAGAATCAACTCTACAGATAGGCACCCAGAATGAATTTCCATTGGTGGGCCCCAATTACCCCAGTCTGTCACTGTAATTTCGTCCCTCATCTTCTGTCTTCCCCATTGTAGATTGTAAACCTTTGCGGGCAGGGTCCTCTCTCCCTCTGTACCAGTTGTTAGTCATTTAGCATTGCCATTGTACTTTGCTTGGTCTTATGTTATACATGTAAACCTCTTCCCATGAACAGCACCCTTAAAAATAAATAAATAATATTATTAACCCCTTAATGCACCTTGACATTTCTGTTTGTCATGGTGCAGTGCCTGTTAATGCATACTGGGACGTCATGGTGATCGTGCAAGCACAGAAGCGATATAGTGATGCCGATGGTTGTCATGATGCCTTTGGGTTATCTATGATGTAGACAGGCTTAATGACAGTTGGCATAAAGCATTGCAGTACAGACCTGTGCTGCAATGCATTATCCCAGCAATCTAATGATTGCTGAGTATAGTCATATAGTGGGAGAAATTAAAAAAAAATGTGCAAAAAGTGCAAAAAAAAATAAAAAATACAGTATAGAACATACACCAACCTTTACCCATTACAAATGCTTATCACTGAAAAAAATTAAATAAAAAATAAAATGGAATAAAAAGCATCAAAAAGTCATATAAACACCAAAGTGGCACCAATGGATATGTTAACTTGTCCCGCAAAAACAAAGCAATTTATTACAAACGCATTTCTATTGTATTCAACTAATTAAAAAACTATATAAAATTGATATTATTGTAATTGTACCAAACGCATAGTAAAGTTATCCTGTATGTTATACCGCATGGTTGAATTTATACCATGCGGTTTAAATGATAGGATTAGTGATGAGCGAGTACGTTGACTATCGTCATCGGGTCGATAGTCGATATCGGCAATTATCAAGACGATTTCCGATAGTCGATAATAGATAATCGCCGATGACCATTAAAGTCTATGGGAGAGGAACAACATACACCCAAACAGGGCTGGAGAAGCTGGAATTAACATCAACAATAGTCAAATGGATACATGCTACATCTTAGGCAACACACTTAGGTTATAAAAAACCACAAAAAAAAAAAGTCACAGACCATTCACTATCCCTGTCTTGTACCACAGCCTAACCCTTAAACCTGCATCACCCACAAATTAAAAAGTGCCAGAAGGCAGTATTATTTGAACCAACATTTTACTTGAACTGGATATTGAATAACCGTGTCCTGGAACGCAGCATGAGCCCCAAACCTGCATGATCCCCAGATTTAAAGAGTGCCGGAAAAAGGAGTCTTTCAACCACCATTTTAGTTGAACTGAACATTGACTATATCTGTCCTGTACCCGCAGAATGACCATTAAACCTGTCTGACCCACAGATTAAAAAGTGCTGGAAAAAAGGGGTCTTGAACCACCATTTTAGTTTCACTAGACATTGACTATACCTGTCCTGTACCACAGTATACCATTAAACCTGTCCCGACCGACAGATTAAAAAGTGCCGGAAAAAGGAGTCTAAAGAACCACCATTTTAGTTGAACTGGACATTGACTATATCTGTCTGACCGCAGAATGACTTAAACCTGTCTGAAACCCACAGATTAAAAAGTGCCGGAAAAAGGAGTCTTTCAAACCACCATTTTAGTTCACACTGGACATTGACTTTACCCCGTCCTGGGCCACAAGTGAAACCCCAAACCTGCATGACCCAAAATTAAAAAGTGCCGGAAAAAGGAGTCTTTCCCAACCACCATTTTAGTTTCACTGGACATTGACAAACCTGTCCTGAGCCACAGCATGAGCCCAAACCTGCATGACCCCAGATTAAAAGTGCCGGAAAAAGGAGTCTTTCAAACCACCATTTAGTTTCACTGGACATTGACTATACCTTCCTGGGCCCACAGCATGAGCCCCAAACCTGCATGACCCCAGATTAAAAAGTGCCAGAAAAAGGATCTTTCAAACCACCATTTTAGTTTTCACTGGACATTGACTATACCTGTCCTGGGCCACAACATGAGCCCCAAACCTGCATGACCCCCAGATTTAAAAAGTGCCGGAAAAAGGAGTCTTTCAACCACCATTTTTGTTTCACTGGACATTGACTATACCTTCCTGGGCCACAGCATGAGCCCCAAAACTGCATGACCCCCAGATTAAAAAGTGCTGGAAAAAGGAGTCTTAAACCACCATTTTAGTTTCACTGGACATTGACTATACCTGTCCCCGGGCCACAGCATGAGCCCCAAAACTGCAAAGACCCCCAGATTTAAAAAGTGCTGGAAAAAGGAGTCTTTAAACCACCATTTTAGTTTTTACTGGACATTGACTATACCTGTCCTGGGGCCCCAGCATGAGCCCCAAAACCCGCATGACCCCAGATTAAAAGTGCCAGAAAAAAAGGTGTCTTTCAACCACCATTTTAGTTTCACAGGACATTGACTATACCTGTCCTGGGCCACAGCATGAGCCCCAAACCTGCATGACCCCAGATTTAAAAAGTGCCGGAAAAAGTAGTCTTTCAACCACCATTTTAGTTTCACGGGACATTGACTATTTCCTTGTCCTGGGCACAGCAAAGAGCCCCAAACCTGCATGACCCCAGATTTAAAAAGTGCCGGAAAAAGGGGTCCCTTTCAACCACCATTTTAGTTTCACTGGACATTTACTATACCTTCCGTACCACAGCATGACCCCTAAACCTGTTTGACCCACAGATCACAAAGTGGCACTAAAGCTATTTTGTACAGTGACTGTCCATTTAGTATATTTTTTGGTAACTTGACATTTGTTTACAGAATTTGTTTAGGAAGTTTTATTTTATAGTTTTACATTATTATCATTTGCTTTTTTATTCAAGTGTGATAACATACAACATACACCCCTCCCCTGCAGTTTTTAAAGGTATTTTTTCCATGTGTAGATGTGTTAATTCGTCCCACGAACACCCCATAAGTAATAAAAATGTCCTAATCAACCCCAAAACCTTCTTAGTTGAGAATACATTTTCCCTCCTGGCTTCTGAGAGTGATTCAGCCAATCAATTCAATGGTTTCATTTTTCCTCCAAATCCTTCTTCAGTGATTAGGGACAGACTCCCCTGGAGATCAAATGATGCGATCCCATAGTGACTCCAGCCCCAGAACATTTTAAGCCTCAAATTGTGCAATTTGTGTCCAGCCCTGGAGCCCTTTTTGACACTACTTAACCTCACAGAAATCACCTTTTTCAAAATCTGATTTTTTTAGACAAATTTGAAGCTCTCCTGATTGCCCCTAACGGTGAGAGCCAGTGCTGCATTCAGCCATCTGTTAACACGGAGGTCCAGCTGCCAAGGCCAGACTTACAGTGGGTGCGGTGAGAGCCCAGGCTAGCGTCTGTCATCTATTAACACGCAGGTTCAGCTGCCAGGGCCGGAGTTACAGTGGGTGCTGTGAGAGCCCAGGCTGGCGTCCGTCATCTGTTAACACGGTAAAAATGCCCTTATGATGCAGCAACGAAAATAGTCGTGCTGAAGCAGAGTGTGGAAGCGGAAGAGTGAGGTAAGACCTCCAGCCTTCCTCAGTACACAGTCAAGACCTGGGTAGCGCTTGCCCCTCCGTATGAGTGCGGACCAATTGAGCTTCACTTGGAAATACTAGCGGTTGACGTTCCTGTTCCACCCTGGTGCCCTTTTTCTTGGCATTCTTTTTCTCGTTTTACTCAACATGCTGGAGGAAATTGTCTCTTTTCTTTGTTCTCTGTCCGTGCTCCATACTCCATGTCCTCTGAATAACCTACATCTGGTCAATTCTTACTGTACCTCCCTTGTACAATTCAAAGGAATATTTGTACCAGCTATTTTGTACATGCAAGTATTTTAGTAGTTTAATTCTAGAAAACACACTTTTAAAATAGGATGGAATCCCACCACGTCTTTCTTTCTCTTTTTTTTAATTGTATTAAATGGGTTGTCTCACTACAGGGAGTGCTCGCGATGTGCAAGATCTGGCACATACAAGTCAGTGTGCAATATGTGTCCATTAACAGTGTCCTACCTATTCCTGTTTCTGACAGCACCATCACCCTTGAGCCACTCTTGACAATTGTGAAGAACAAATGTCTGTTATAAACCACATTTTTTACAATAGGACCTGTAGTCTAGCTGCATTTCACAGCAAAATGCCCCCAAAAAGTTCAAAACAAGACCCATGAGCCACTTTGAACAATTGTGAAGAACAAATGTCTGTTAATAACATTTTTTTTTTATAAATAGGACCTTAGTGATAGCTGCATGGTCACAGCAAAAATCCCCCAAAAATTCAAAACATGACCCTGAGCAGCCACTTATACAATTGTGAAGAATAAATGTGTTTTATAAACAACATTTTTTTAATAATAGATCCGTGTATATTGCTGCATTCAAAGCAACAATGACCCCCCAAAATAAAATAATCTCCACAAGCCCTGTAAAAAATTGTGAAGGTAAATGCCACTTAAAACACAATATCTGTATCCAAAGGACCATGATTATAGCTGTTTCTCACAGCAACCATGACCACAAAAAATATAAAAAAATGGAACTTCTCAGCCACTGTTTAAAAATTTGAGGTGGAAATGCCATTTAAAAACCACATTCAGGTATCCAAAGGACCAGTGATTATAGCTGTATCTCACAGCACCGATGACCACAAAAATTATAAAAAAATGACTCCACACCACTGGTTAAAATTGTGATGGATGAAAATGCCACTTAAAAGCCACATTTTCTGTTCCACTAGGTCCATGAATTATAGCTGTTTCTCACAGCCCCATAGACCACAAAAAAATGTAGTAAACATGACTTCTACTCCGCCCACTGATAAAAAATAGTGAGGGTGAAAAGCCACTTAAAAACACCACATTTCTTTCCAAAGGACCATATTAATAGCTGAATCTCACAGCACCCGATGACCACCAAAAATTATAAAAATGACTCCACAACCACTGTTTAAAAATTGAGGAGAAATTGCACACTTAAAAAGCCCACATTTCCTGTTCCAAAGACCATGACTATAGCTTTACCCACAGCAACTGACCCAAACCATTGACAATGCAAAAGAGTTTCTAAAGATTAAGTGAGTAAAAATGAGAATAACGGTTTTGTCAGAAACCGTGCTGTCCTTTTTAGCAGTCCTCCTCCTCACAGCAAAACCAGCAATATGAACTTTGGAACTGAGAATAAAAAATTGCATAAGAAATGATCATTAAAAAAAGTTTTCAAAGACCATTTCACTGTTTGAAGAGGAATATGGAAGTAGACCGCAACTAATCGGTGACCTCGCAATTGGGGCCACACATCATCAAGATCCAGGCCTGATTCATCTTGATGAATTTCTATCAAACGAATCCACAATATCTTGGAAAAGTCTGATGCGTTTGTCTTAATGACTCATTCCAGCTGTACTGAAAGGGTCCGCTCAGATAGAACGCTGCTGCTGCCAGGACAACACCTATAGGGCGAGGTGAGCAAGCTCAGCCCATTTCATCCATTTAGGATACCCAGAAGTCTATTGGGTCCGGCACACATACAAAAAGCATCGTTGTTGGGTACGCAGATAGTCGTGCAACCAATGATCAATAAGCTGTCTCTGTTGTTGTATGTGTGCCCTACATTGAATGCGTTGGTGAGGTGGTAAATAAAGATTGCCAGAGGTCCCCATAGGCTTCTCCCAATCTTGCCTGCTGCTGCTGCTGCCGCTATGGCTACTTGGCACTCAAACTGCTGTCACGTCGCGGGACATTGTTCCACCGTGACATTTGAAGAACTTTGAAGCAGACGCAACAGAGGGTCTCCGTTGATCAATCAGCAAGGTCTCCATTTCCTGCATTTTACTCTCTATTGGGTGGGGTGAGGAAAAGTGCTGATTTTGTTTTGTACCGGGGATCCAGGGGGGTGGCCACCCATAACTGTTGTTCATTTTGATGCCTAATTGCGAGGATCATGTTGGAGGAAATGGAGCATCCAAGTACTCATGTGAGAGATGGAGCCTTGATTTCCCAAGCTTTTGGGTCGAGGGGCACTAGCACACTGATCTTCCTCATCTTCCTCCACCGCCTTAACTTCGCGCCCACCTCTTTCCAAGGCAGGGACGTCGGTAACGTCGGTGTCGCGGAATATCTCCTCCTCCTCCGCTTCCTCCGGCACAGCTTCAACACAGCCCTGACTTGCCTCAGATGATGCACCCTGAGAGCTGAGGCGCCGCCTTGCACTAGCCCTGGACACCGAACCACTGCCTAATGGAGACCACTAAAATTTGTGAAACTGTGGGGGCCTTGTGGATTCGACGGAGAAAAAGGGCTCCGTGCCGCATCTGTGTCCGTCTCCTCCTCCGTCGCTGATGGGACTGATTTTCAGAGTGTCCACGATCGTTCCAGAACTAAGATCACCACAATGCTCATGCGACAAGGGCTTTGGGTCCGCACTGACCATTTGGTGGCTTCTTCAAAACGGAAAGGGTGGGCAGAGCTCTTTACACTGCCCCACTCTCGGTGTCTCAACACCCAGAGGTCCGCACCGCTGATTGTCAGGACATGAGTCACTTCGTATGCGAAATTGGCATTCCCGCTGCTGCCAAAATCGCTGGAGCATGTGGAGGGTGAAATTCCAGCATGTTGCCACGTCAACAATGAGACGGTTTTGACAGGGAGCCGACTGACGCTGCAACGCAGTCAGGAGGGACAAGCAGGGTGCGAACGGTGGAGAAGTGCGAACTCAGACCTCGAGCCTTCTCAGCAGGCAGTCCAGACCCGGAAAGCGCTTTAGAAATTTCTTTACGACGAGGTTCATACATGTGCCAGGCAAGGGATGGCTCCAGCCTACCGATCTTAAGGGCGGCAAGCAGATTTGCCCGTTATCGCACCACCACCTTGCCTGGCACAAGGTTCTTGTCACCCAGCCAGCGCTCGTCTCGTTGGGGAGAGCCTCCACAGCTCCTGACCTGTTTTGTGACGGTCTCCAGACAGATTAATTTCAACACGGCCTGGTTTCTCTGGGCCCGTGATGCCACCAGAGGACCTTGGGGGAAAGAACCCTGCACCATCCCTGCGGTTTTAAAGAGCGCCGAGCCTGAGAGCCACCGCACCACCAAGACATCCACCCAGCTCACCCAGTGAGCTGTCACAGAGTATAGCGGCCTTGCCGTGCTTACTAGTCCATGTGTCGGTGGTCAGATGGACTTTCCGGACACAAAATGCAGACAACGTGCTTGAAATTTTAGATGACACGTGGCTGGCCAGGGCATGGACGGCTTTTCTGGCAAAGAAAGCCTGCTCGGCATCTGGAAATTGGGGGCGGGCAAGGGCCATGACGTGGCGGAACCCATCTGTGTTTCACCAGACAGAAAGGCAACATTTCCAAGGCCAAAAGCCTGGCAATGCCGACATTCAGGCTTTTGGCTTTGGGATGGTTTGGTTAAAGTGTTTCTTCTGCTCCCAAACCTGGAAGACAGAAGGCTGGCTGCTAGACTGGCTGCTGCACGGCGTGCAGGTCTCAAACTGGCGGAAGGGAGAAGGGGTAGGATGGGTCTCTTGCTGGTGCTGGGGGTACTTGGGGACGGTGGAGGCTGAAGCGGAGGCTGATCCCTGATCATGAATCTGAGGGGAACAGGCAGCGAGGAACGCTTGGTGGTGGTGGAGGAGGAGGAGGTGGAGACAGAGGGTGTGACAGTGATTGGAAGCCCAGCGTCGGTCTGGCCTTTTTTGGCCGTGTTGCCTCCATTTCAACTCATGCATTCGCTGCATGTGACTAGACATGTTGGTGGTGGTTAAACACCTAAGATTCTTGCCTCTACTTATGCGTTTTACGGCAAAGGCGGGCATCTGACATCGCTGGGTGAATCAGAGGCTTGCTCAAAGAAGGCCCAGGCTTGAGAGGCCTGGACCTTTTTGACGGCGATAAGCGAGGAGCGGGTTTCCGCTGACCGTGGCTGGCGGAATCATATCAGCGGACTTCTGCGACCGCCCTCTCCGTTTTTGAGGCGGGACCTGTATTGACACTACCCCATCGTCTTTGTCCTCATCCAGTAATGAAGCTCTCGCAAGCAAATTCTGCGGAAAAGACCACGATGGATCCACAATGTCGTCATCATCATCATCATCAAACACAGGTGACATGGCCGTCCTGACTTTCTGCATCCAGGAGCTGCGGGCTAGAAGCAAGAGGCACTGCAAGGCGTTGCCGACCGCTCGGGATTTTTGCCGATTGACCGGCTTCCTTCTCCTCCTCTGATGGCATCAGTAACTGGGCGTCAGAGCAGAGAAAATCATCCTCTTTGGCCTCTTGATCTTTTAACATGCCTCCTGACCCCAACCGCATTTTGTCATCAAAGAGGTCTTCAGAAAATGGATTATCCACAGTGGTGGGTACACGAGTTGACATTTGAGCTGCCTTCGCTTCATGTTGGACGGATGCTGATGATGCTGATGATGACATTTGTGGCCGTGACGGGGAGGACGAGGAGGTAAGACTGCTGATGCAGGTTGCATTAACCACTGAAGAACAGATTGGGAACGCTGTTCGTTACTGAGATTCACAGGACCCTGACCCAGCAATGACAGGCCTGACGGGCCTGCAAAACCCACGATCCGCTGGCATGCGTGTTAAACGCCAGCACTGGAAGGAGCACCTTCTCTCGTTCCTCTACCTCCATGTTCCTACCCCCCTCTTGCTCGCTTACCACCTTTCATTTCGCTCCATGTTCAGAAAGATTAAAAAATTTGAAAAGGATGGAAGACTTTTGGAAAGTCTCTTATTAAAAGACGGCAAATCACAGCTATTCTCAAATCCTCAAATCAAAACTAATTTGCTGATTCAAATTTAAGTGCAAGGGGCCTCTATCAACAAAGCTGGACTGTGCCAAATGAAAAAACACCTATATGAAATGTATGTGGATAATAAAAGTGGAGTTTTGCATCTAACAAATACACCTGCGGTGACTACAAAATTGCTGTACTCAAATTTAAGTGCAAGGTGCCTCTATCAACAAAGCTGGGGCCCGCGCAAAGTGAAAAAATACCTATCTGAAATGTATAAACGGATAATAAAAGTGGAGTTTTGCACCTAACAAATATACCTGCGGTGACTACAAAATTGTAGTGTTCACATTTAAGTGCAAGGTGCCTCTATCAACAAAGCTGGACTGCACCAAAGTGAAAAAACACCTATCTGAAATGTATACGGATAATAAAAGTAGAGTTTTGCAACTAACAAATACACCTGCGGTGGGCTACAAAATGCTGTAATCAAATTTAAGTGCAAGGTGCCTCTATCAACAAAGCTGTCCTGCGTCAAAGTGAAAAAAATACCTATCTGAAATGTATACGGGTAAAAAGTGAGTTTTGCACATAAAAAATAAAACTGCCGTGACTTCAAAAATTGCAGATTCACATTTAAGTGCAAGGTGCCTCTATCAACAAAACTGGACTGTTCCAAAGTGAAAAAACACCTATCTGAAATGTATACGGATAAAAAAAGTGGAGTTTGCACCTAACAAATACACCGCGGTGACTACAAAAATGGCTGTATTCAAATTTAAGTGCAAGGTGCCTCTATCAACAAAGCTGGCTGCGTCAAAGTGAATAAATACCTATCTGATATGTATTTGGATAATATTAGTGGAGTTTTGCACCTAACAAATACACCTGCGGTGACTTCAAAATTTCTGTATTCAAATTTAAGTGCAAGGTGCCTCTATCAAAAAGCTGGCCCCGCGTCATAGTGAAAAAACCCCCTATCTGAAATGTATACGGATAAAAAAAGGTATTTTTTTGGCACCAAAAAAATTCACAGCGGTGACTACAACATTGCAGTATTCACATTCAAGTGCAAGGTGCCTCTATCAACAAAGCTGGACTACGCCAAAGTGAAAAAACTCCTATCTGAAATGTATACGGATAATAAAAATGGAGTTTTGCAACTAACAAACACACCTGCGGTGACTACAAAATTGCTGTATTCAAATTTAAGTGCAAGGTGCCTCTATCAACAAAGCTGGACTGCGCCAAAGTGAAAAAAACACCTATCTGAAATGTATACGGATAATAAAAGTGGAGTTTTGCACCTAACAAATACACCTGCGGTGACTACAAAATTGATGTATTCAAAATTAAATGCAAGGTGCCTCTATCAACAAAGCTGGCCTGTGTCAAATTGAAAAAACACCTATCTGAAATGTATACGGATAATAAAAGAGGAGTTTTGCACCTAACAAATACACCTGCGGTGGCTAAAAAAAATTTGTATTCAAATTCAACTGCAAGGTGCCTCTATCAACAAAGCTGGCCTGCGTCAAAGTGAAAAAACACCTATCTGAAATGTATACGGATAATAAAAGTGGAGTTTTGCAACTAACAAATACACCTGCGGTGACTACAAAATTGCAAGATTCACATTTAAGTGCAAGGTGCCTCTATCAACAAAGCTGGCCTGCGTCAAAGTGAAAAAACACCATCTGAAATGTATACGGATAATAAAAGGTATTTTTTACTAGAAAAGATCTGTAACCTAATATAATTCAGCTGCCCAACATTCAAGTAATATTTAAACAAAAACTGGTAAAAAAAGCCATTGCAATGCAATGTCTAAACAAAGTCTGGGCTGCACAATATCCACTATCCTTTAAAGAGCTTGTCTGTGTTCGCCCCGCGCCCCCCTCCCTGCTCCCCCCTGTGACTTTACAGGGCTAGATGCTCTTTTAAAATTCTCAGCCTAAGTACCTAAAATCTGCAAATATCTAATCTACCTAAGTTCTAATTTTCACAGCTAAAAGCATAGCTCTCTGTGTGAACAATTCGAATAATTGCGCTGAGCTGTTTGGACAGAGACCTACACACATCCACTCCTTGAGACGCTGACACACACTGGGAAGAACAGGAAGGGCTGTTCTATGTAAAACAGGTCATGTGAATTTTCCAGCCAATTGCAACCATACACATCCCAGTCATGACGTCGCACACACAGCCCCCCTGCTCTATTCTCTAAGCTGATTTGCCCCTCCGCCAAAATGACAGGAAGCGCTGAAAATGGCGCGATATTAATAATTATGCGCAGATTTTAACCTAAAATATCACGTGAATCGAAAAATCCGATCAACATAAAAACCGTGCCGATTTCAACTTTGTCGATAATAATCGCTCAACACTAGTCACTATCTCTAATCTGGCCACTGCTATCAAGCTTTAGGCATTATACACAGTGGACACTTAATGCATATGGACTGGGCTGAAAATTTGCTGTATACATGTATGTACAATTGAAACCAGAAGTTTACATACACTATATGGAAAAAAAGAATGTGTCTTTTTATATAGCGTATGAAAACTTCTGGTATGTGTATGGCAGATGTCAATTAATTAATAAAAGTTATTTGACAAGTTACATGTACCCAAAAATTATGCCATTAAAAATTCCTATCATCCCACAAAAAATACAGCTACATATAGCTCTGTCTGTGAAATAGTAAAAAGGTTATGTCTCTTGAAATACAAAAATTAAAAACAAAATCTTGGCCCTTAAGGCTTAAATAGGCCTGGCTATGTCATCTATTGATTTACATGTTGTCAGGAAAATGAACATACTTTTTCTTTGTCTGCAAATAGTAAAAACCTCTCAAAGAATAGCGCCAGTAAGTTCCTAGAAGTAGTCCAAGTAATATTTAAGGAGCACTTACCACAGCATGTGCTTAGCTGCACAACAGACAGCTCTAGCAGCCCAATATTCCTTAGAAAAAGAGGTTGTAAGGTTGTTTCAGCTTTACCAGTCAGGTTAATAAGTTTTCAATGCCGCCATAGACATCAAAAGTGTGAAAATGTAGTATGACAGCATAAAAAGAGGGGAGAAAATAAAGATAGTGCTACTGCATCCTGTCAAAAGTAATTGAATTTCAAATTTTAAGTCTAAGGATTTATCAAAAAAGTTTCATAAAGAATAAAATATCAGAAACAAAATATATGTTCAGAGTCATATGAAGAGAGCACACAGAAGAAACAATCTTATGTTTTCTTGAACTAAAATATTCTGTTCTTTGTTTATCAGCCCAATATAGAAATCATATCCTACTGAAACTCTAAAAGACTAAAGAGAAATACATCATATTGATAAATAATCCCCTTATGTGAGAAAACACACAAAGTAATTTAAAGACAAAGCTACATAAATCTTAAAAAATTCAACTCTGTTGGTCACTTGGCCCCCACATTGTGTATTAATTGATTGTATTAAAAATGAAATTATCTTTGAAAGTTAACCTTTAGCTGTTGTTTGTTTTTTTAAGGTCAATGTCTGTAGACTTCCATAAAGTCATTATCCAGATTTCAGTGAAGAAAAAGACATATGTCCACTAAATTTAACCAGGGGATGGAAAAGTACAAAGAAGAATCAAAGGGATATGGGTAAATGTTAGAACTTTGATTCCACCTATTGATTTAGAGAAAGACAAGAATAATGGTCCGTTTACACAGCACAGGACAAATACCAGTCGGTTTATTCGACCGGTATTTGAACTGTTTTCGTGCCGTGCACACGGCCGCAGGGAGGCGGCTTTTCTCTGCGACTAGCGGAGAACAGCCCTCCCCCTTCACATAGACATGTTCTTCTGCCACCTGAAGACAGGACAGAAGAATGAACATGTCCCATGTTTTTCGGGCCAACGGCGGTCTGAAGAACAGCCGGGCGGAAAACCTGTAGAGTGGGTACTGCTGCACGGGTTTTCAATAGAGGCTCATGCTAAAAGTTTTCACCCGGTTTGCAGATGGTTTTCAAAACTGAAAACCATCTGAAAAACCGTGTGAAAACCCATGCCGTGGGGACATGGCCTAAACCTGTCCTAAAAAAGCAACATTTCTCTTCTGATCAAAGCGATCAGGCTACTTAAACTCAACAAGAAAAATTGTATACTTTTAGATAAATATTGATATTATTCTGTTCTACTAAATTATCTAAATCCTTTCTGAAGCCTTCAACTGTTTCTGCCGTGACCAGATTCTGAGGCAGCTATGACATAAATCATTAGGGATGAGCGATATTATCGACAAAAGTTGAAATCGGCACGGTTTTTAGGCTTATCAGAACTTTCCGATCACGCGATAGTTTAGGTGACAATCTTATAGATAGTAATTTACTATCGCACCTTTTTCAGCATTTCCTGTCATTTTGGCGGCCAGCCAATCAGCACCGCGGAAATAGAGGGGGGGGGGGGAGGATGTACGACGTCACCACTTGGCGGTGTATGGATCTCATTGGCAGCAAAAATCACGTGACCTCGTTTTATCTATGCAACTGCATTTCCTGTTCAGCTCATTCTCTAGCTATGTCACTTCACAGCAGGACGTCTCGGCGTCTGAACCAATAGCTATTCTAACAGCTTAGAGAGACAGTCTTTTCTTATACACAAACCCATCCACCTAGCTGTAGCTTACAATATAGTTAGATTAGAGAATTTCACTTCTTATTTAGTTAGATAAAGTTTTAAAGAAATCTAGTGGTGTGCAGCCGTGGAGGGGGGGGGGGGGGTTAGGGGGCGGCAGGAGGAGACAATTTGGAAAGGAGGGGTGAGAGTGTGTAGCCCAGTGTGTCCTGTGACTTTGAATTGAAAAAGCAATGTTTTTTTACCACTTTTTTGCCAGCAGACCTCTGATAGGAGGTGAAATTGTCCCTTTTGTTTTTCCAGTTCTATTGCACTCACTACGTGTCAGTGTTCCCAAAACCGGCATAACTTATCCCTATAACTTTTAAATTGTTCTATTGAAGTCCGTGTATCTGTTTTCCGCAACGTGCTCACTTGTACGCAAATTGTGGCATACATATTTCATAGTAAATTGCGCCTGTTGTCAGTGGTGCGAAGACCGCCATATTAATCCATATAATATTTAAATAGTTCTATTGCAGTCCGTGTATCTCAGTTTGGCCCAAATAGCGCACTTGTACGATAGTTTATTGAAAACTATCAATTGCTAGTCCTTCTGGGCAGTTGTAAATCTCAGGGACTGAAGGAAGAACACTGTTGATTTGGTGTTACGGTTCTTCCACCAGACCGCTTTCACAGATATTTGATAGAAACAATTCTGTTTCTAATCCTAGTTGGCCGTTGGAAATTAGAGGGATTTAAGAATATCTGTGATCTGCCATCTTTGCAGTACAGTTTATCAATAAGAGACTGTGAAAAACTCTTCAATACCTTTTAAATTTTTATTTTTCTGAACATGGAGCGAACTACAGGTGGTAAGCGAGCAAAGACATGCAGGTTTGTAGGACATGCAGGTTTGGGGCTCATGCTGCAGCCCAAGTCAGGTATTGTCAATGTCCAGTTCAACTAAAATGGAGGTTCAAAGACCATTTTCTTCAGGCACTTTTTATTCTGAGGTTCTATCAAGGGCATCTTTGCTGGTTTTGGGTCATGCCACTGTAAAATAAACCAATAGTAATGGTCTTATTGACAAAAAGCTAATTTGCCGCGCTTCAAGGCTATCAAAATGAAGAGCGGTTACTGGGTGTCCACCCTCCTTGATCCCCGTTCCAAATCAAAAGTAAGCAATTTCCTTCAAACCACTTGACAATAGAATGCAGGAATTTGACACAGGCCTCACTGATCAACTGGGGACATCTGTTGTGTCAGCTTTACGTTCAAATGTCATGGTGGTACAATGTCAGCAACATGCCAGCAGTAGAATGGCAAGTAGCCGTAGCAGCAGCAGCAGTAGCAACAGAAGCAAGATTGGAAAAAATATATATTTTTTTAAATAGTCAATTTCTTATTGGGAATATGTATTCTGAGTGTCCATAATGGCATTTTTGGGTGGTTTTGGGGTCAGGCTACTTTAAAATGGATGCCAGGGGTGGCAATAGGGCATTATTCAAAAAGGGGGACAGTGATATGTTAAAAATAGGAAGTAGTAATGGGTGGGCATGCCATTTGATTTAACAGGACCTGTCTCTCGTCGCAGGCGCTGTAACTGAGGCCCTGCCAGCTGAACCTCTGCGTTTCCCGTTTGGACGTTCTTGCTGCTACCTGCACCGCATATATGACAAGTTCTTGGTCTCTGGTTCAAAAAGTGATAGGGGTTTCCTGGCAGTTCCCATGTGCCATTTCCGATAGCGGTGTCTTGTTTGTGTGAAAGCTGCCCCGTAGCTGCTAGTACCGCTGTACCTGCTGTGGCTATGCCGTCCTCATGTTTTCGGTTACCCATTAAACATAATGAATTATTTTAGACTGTGAATTGTTTTCTGTGACTTTTATAGCCTAATTGTCTTGCCTAAGGGTAGCACGTATCCAGGTTACTGTTGTGGATGTTAATTCCAGCTTCTCCTCCCCTGTTTGGGTGTCAGAATGAAGGTGTTGTTCCTCTCCCATAGACTTTAATGGTCATCGGCAATTATCGACTATTGGCTATCGGATATTGGCATGGTAATTGCCGATATCGGTTATCTAACCGATAACGATTGTCAACACAATCGCTCATCACTATATATTTTGTTAAAAAAGGCTTGTCATCTCTGAAATTCAACTTTTAATGCACTTTATATGAAACAAGTTTTCAACATATTTTTTTGCATTGCTTGCTTATATATTTATAGAAGTTAACTCCTTACCACCGTAGCCAGTTTTGACCTTCCTGACGTGTCACTTTATGTGAGAATAACTTTGACACTTTTACCTATAGAAGTGATTCAGAGATTGTTTTCTCGTAACACATTGTGCTTTCAGTTAGTAATACAAAATTACAAAAAATTTCTGCGTGTAAGACAGATAGTTTTTTCCACTAAAAAAAGTTATAATTACTCTACCATATGGGCTATGAGGGTTTGGCACATTTTTTAAATGTTTTTTTTTTTTTTCCACATTAGGAGGCTTTGAAATTTTTAGCCTTTTTCAATTTTTTTAAAAAATTTGCTAAAAAAAATTTTTTTTGGGCCCCGTCCAATTTTTACGTGGCTTTTAGGGGGCTGTATTTTAGATACCCCCCCTAAATACCAATTTTGAAATGAGGCCCCTTAAAGTATTTAGAAAAACTTTAGGAAGTTTTTTACCCTTTTTGATATTTAAAAAAAAATTTTAAAACCCAAAGTGCTTTTTCTTTGCAGTTTTCAAATTTTTATTCTTTTTTCAATGGAACGCGTAGATGTGACCAGGTAAATGCAACTCAACATCAATGCTCCAGATTCTTGCAATTGCATATATATCCCATATGTGACCCTAGTGCGCTATTTGGCTCAACTACAAGCCCCAGAATAGAAGGAGCACCTATCGGACTCTGGGGTCTCACTTTCATTACGATTTTATTTAGGCAACTTTTCAGGTTTGCGGACGCCCCTAACGGCTAATACGTTAATAAACTCGCCCTAAAAAGACCCCAAATTGGAAATACACTCTTTAAGAAATATATCCAAGGTGTATGATATAAGACCACCACAGGTGTTTCACAAATTTTTTTAGCGTTAGGCTGTGAAAATGAAAAAAAAATGTTTCCAATAATCTCCAATTTTAGCTGAAAATTGGTACATGGAATCCTGAAAAAAAAACACCCCAAACTGTGTTACGCAATTTCTTCCAAGTTCAACAATACCCTACATGTGGGTGTAAACTGCTATTTGGTCACATGGCAGGGCGTACAAGGGCACAAAGGAGGGAGCACTATTTGGCTTTTGGAACACAGATTTTGGTGGGGCCATGTCGCATTTGCAAAGCCCCCAAAGTACCAGAACAGGTGAAACCTTCCAGAAGTTGCCCCATTTTGGATTCAACCACCACCATGGACCCCATCTAGGGTTTATGTGCATTTTGGGTGCACAGGTGTTCCATAACTTTTTAGCATTGGGCCATGAAAATGGGGGGAAAAACACAGTTCTGCCATTGTTTTTTGGGCTTCATTTTTACAGTGTTCGCCATATGGGATAAATGACAGGATAACTTTACTATTTGGTTCGGTACAATTGCAATGAAATAAATTTTATAGAGTTTTTTATGTTTTATTACTTTTACACAATAGAAATGCATTCATAAAAAATTACATTTTTGTGTTGTCATAGTCTGACAGCCATAACTTTTTTCGTTTTCTGCATACGGAGATGATTATGGGATTGTTTTTTTGCGGGATGAGTTGCTGTTTTATTGGTACCATTACGGTAGTCTTTTTTATTTTTATTTTTTACAGCGGTCACCATGCGGTATAAATGACATCCTAGCTTTACTCAGCAGGTCAATACAATTACAATGATACCCAATATGTATATTTTTTATGTTTTATTGCTTTTACACAAAATAAAAACACTTTTATTCAAAAAGAAAACACGTGTTTGCATCACTATAGTCTGAGTGCCATAACTTTTTTAGTTTTCTGTTTACAGAGCTTTGTAAGGGCTTGTTTTTTGCGGGATGAGTTGACATTTTTATTGGTATAATTTTTTGGGGGACAAGTCTTTATGATCATTTTTAAATCTGTTTTTTGGAAGAAAATACTGCAATCCTAGTAGTGTTTTTTATTTTTATTCTTAATAGCGCTCACCATGCAATATACGTGACAAGTTAGTTTTACTCTGTGGGTCAAGACGATTACGGTGATACCCAATTTAAATAGTTTTTCATGTGGAAGCACTTTTTTTTTTTTTTTAAAGTGTTTTTATTGTGTAAAACAATATTTATGTAACTCATCCACGTTTCTTTTAGGTCAAGTTGCTTATCTTCATTTTTTTTTTCAACTCCAGGACTTCCATTCTGTTAACTGGTGTGACAAAGTGAGCTCCAGGTGGCTTGTCCTGTACCTGACCAAGATGGTCCCCTAATCTTAGAGCTCCTCAGGCTCGCTGCCATCACTTGAGGGTTTCAAGGAATAAAACCTGGCAAACTGCATCCATACTTGTGGGAGAGTTAATCTCAAGATTATGCCCAGCATCCGTACTTGGACCCACCATTTCAGCCGCAAACCAGCAACTGAGTCCTACCTGCCCCTTCCACGAGGCTCTGCCTGCGCCATCTTGCGGAGCGGTTCTCGGCTTGTTTGCAGCGTTCGTGCAACATTACTGCACTTGGAGCTGTGGTGGTTTTCCAAATCCAGCTGTGCTCCTGCCAGACATACCCGGGAAGACTGTGGTTACTGTCACCCACCTAGTGTGGTCTGCCTCGCTACATAACTTGGGCTGCAGTGACACCTGAAGGCGCGGCCCCTGCCGGTCAGGTACTGTGGGTTTCCACCAGTTAGTGAGACCTGTGAGTGCTGGGGACAGAAATCAGCCTGAGCCCTGACACCTGGCTGCTCCGCTGAACACTTGTGGCCTGTCCCAATGAGTACAGAGCTACAACAGGCGGTAGTGAACAGTGAATGTCTCCTACTGTGGTCCTTGCCCTGCACACCAGGCATTGTGAGAAATAACTGAGGGGGCATCTAGCACTATTTCTGGGACACAGTAAACTGAGCTACTACAGGGGAGATAAGATACAGCCATATCTCTCTGTGCAGAATCCTATTTTATCACTTTGACTTTGTCATTGCTTGGAGCTCAGGGACAGTGACTTCTCAGAAATAATCCTTTATTACGCACACATTTAATTAGTGATCCACCTTAAACTGGCAGGCCATACCTGGTTGTATATGCTTTGTTCTAGAATATTTTAAAGTGCAATCAAGTTTCTATAACCTACTATACAACTTCAATTCATTTTTTGCCACTAGGAGTCATTCTCTGCCTATGTGCTGTTCTAGAAACAAACAAGCAACCAATTCTCTATAACCTACTTTCAGTTTTCCAGTACCTTTGCTGCCTGCAGGAGCTACTCCATGATTACATGTTGTTCTAGAAACATCTGAGGTGCAACCAAGTCTCTATATCCTGCTCTGCATCTCCCAGTACCTTTGCTGCCACTAGGAGCCACTTCCTGATGGTGCTCTTTGCTTTCTGAATATCCTTTTGCAAGTATCATGACACCCAAATCAGCTAAAATCCAGGGGTCCCAAAGGAAAATTACTGATGTGTCCATGATCAAACAACCATCCTGGTCTGACTCAGGGGATTCTGCAGCTTGTTCTACAGCCACTTTAGATGTGCATTGGTCTCTATCACAGGAGTCTCTCCTGGGAGCTGAAGCTTCTGATACGCCAGCCAATTTGGAGCAAGGCTTAAGGGAATGCATACACCAACTCCCAAATAAAAACAACTTTAAAAATCTAATTGCTAAAATCAAAGATACATGTAGATCCGAAATAGCGTCCAAGATTTTAAGCAAATGGCGATGCAGATAAACTCTCTACAGGATGTACATGATGATACCTGGAGGTGTGTCTATCAAGTACAAGTGGACATCAATAAGCATGACAAAAGGCATGATATTAGTGGCCGTAGACATAATATAGGAATCAGAGGGCTTGCACTCTATCTTAAACAGTATCTTCAACTCCATATTGGGAGAATCACCTGAGTGTGGTTAAAATGGACAGAGCGCACAAAGCTTTAAAGCCAAAAGATGCCTTGGGTAAACCCTGTGATATTATTTGTTGCATTCAGGATTACATCTTAAAGAATAAATAATGACAAAGGCCAGAACCCTGAAGACCATTAATCCCTACCCCCAGAGTTTTTTTTTTCTTTTCCTAGTAACATCTCCCATATGTCATTAGAATCACTTAATTGAGACCTCTGATTGAACAAGCTGATTCCCTACAGAGGGTTTGTCAGATTTGTGTTCCCTCTAGCCCTTTTTTTGGGGGGATGGGTTAGTTCGAGGTGTCACTGTTGGCTAGCCTTACGATATATCCAATTTTTGTTTTACCCTAAATAGGTATAAAAAATTTTTTTTTGTTTCCCTTCCCCGGGTTTCGTTTTTAATTTTATTTATTTTGGATCTGGTAATGTTTTGGGATTGACGTTTTAAAAATTATTGTTTGTTTCATTTTTTGTTTTTCCCATTGATGTTTTTTGTGGGTTTTGGATTCTCAAGGGGAGTATTATTTAAAATATATAGGTTGTTTTTCAACCTATCGTTGGGTTTTCATAACAGGCTTTTATTCTTCTTCCAGCGTTTCTTATGGCTAAATTGTTTTCTATCAATGTCAAGGGTTTCAATTTTCCCACTAAGGGGCATGTCCTGCTCACAGATTTGAAAAGGCACAAAGTTTTTATCAAGATTCATTTTTAAACTGAGAGGGAAAAACGTCTTTTTTCGTAAACTAAGTTTTTCACTTTTTTTGGGGGGGTGGCTTAAAATAAAAAAAGGGTTGTTATTTTGGGTTTCAAAATAAACTGCCCATTCAGATTTCTCATTCTATATTAGATGAAGAAGGAAGATTTGTTATTTTTAAAGGGTTTATGTTTCAAAACCCCCTTTTACTTTCTATGAAAATTGTCTATCCCTTTTGGGCCCAACGCTTGGGTTTTTTGGAAAAGGGTCTTAAAAAAAGTAAAAAAGGGCTTTTGGGGCCCTATAGTACTTTTGGGGGGGAAAATTGAAAAAATGTCCTTTTTCCCCCGGCCCATAAAACTTTTTCCCTTGTGTTTCCTCTGACCCGAGAAACCCCAATTTTTTACTGTCCCGGGAATTCGGGCAAAAATCAAAGAAATTTTTTTTTTTTTATTTGATCTGTGGCAGGTGTCCCATCCAATTGAAAGATTGTATTCTTTTTACTCCTTGGCTCAGGGAATTGCGGGTCACAAATCCATTTTTTTTGGGAAATTTTTCCCCAAAACACGGGAACTTTATGGGGAGTTCGGATATTGGTTCAATTAAAAGGGATCAGCCCCTGCCCTAATACCCATTAAACTTTGGTGGTTTTTTCATATCTCATTTTTTTAGATGTCATTGGAAAAATTAAAATGGGGGCCCAATTTGAAAAACTCCTAGTATCGATACAAAAAAAAAAACAAGTTTTATTGTTTTTTTTTTTTCGGGAAAATGAGGGAAAATGTTCCTTCATCCCCAAAATTTGCTGGGGGTTTAGCCCCTGGGGCCATGTTTCTGTGGCGGGTGGATCTGTAGCCACTATGTGTTTCCCTCATGGTACCTCTGCTTGATTTGGAATTTGAAATGGCACTAGACATGGTTGTCCACTTTCCCCCCCTTTTGTTGTTTTTTTTTGGAGCTTTAAAAAACCATTGACTGGGGGGCCATTAACTCAATCAAAATTAAAGGGTTTGGAATTGGGGAAAAGCCCTTTTTATATTTCTCTATAGTTGATGATATGCGGGTTACCCCTAAACCTTTCCCCATTTTTGCTATACCAAAATTGAATAAAATTTCCCCCCCCCCCAGAGTTTGGAGATTCTGTCTGGTAAAAGGGTTTAAAACCCCTAAAACTGAAGTTACCCATTAATATTTCATTTGGCAAATTTAAAATTAAAATTTACAAAATTTTCCCTAAAATTGGGAAAGGGAAAAGCAGCTTGACTTTTTTTAGGATTTTAATTTTAAATAGGTCATTTAATTCTTTATTAAAAAATTTACCCCCACTTTTTTCGGGAAATCGGGGAAGTTTGTAGGTCAATAGAGTCGCTCCCCTGTTTTTGGTTTTGGGGTAAAAAAGGTTTTCTATAAAAATGACGATTCTATCCAAATGCCTATATTATTTTGAAAACCCCCCCCAAACCCCGGGTTGCTATGGAAAAATCGGGAAAGCTAACCCGGGATCAATCTTTCAATATATTTGGGCCCATAAATGCCACAGGATCCAAAAAAAAGATTTTAAATTGGCTAGTTGGGGAAAGAGGGGAAGGTCAAATGGGTTTCCCAAGATGTTAAAAAAATTATTATTGGGTTTCAAAAAACTAAAAGGGGTGCCGACCTGATCCTCCCTACTGGCTTGTGCTAGATGGGTAGAGATTTAGAAACTTAGAATAGCCCCTACACACCAAGTCTTTACTGTGGGGCATGTCTTTCTGTGAAATTGAGATGCTGGAACCAACGACCGTATTGAAAAATGTCTGGAAGAAATGATTTTGTAAATTCTCACTGAGCTCGGAACAGTCTCCTATGACCTCATTTCTCTTTCATCCACTTTTACCTGAGAGCTTGGTTGGCTTGAATATGAAGCCTAATAGAAGACTTTTCCAAGTGGCCAATATAGTGGATGGTGCCACTAGGAAGCTACTCTCCTTCAAAACCTTGAAAGCGAAATCACTCATTTTATTCGACATACCTTAAAGATTGGAATTGTTGCTAATCCAACCCAGATTGAGAAGATCTGCAGGTCGACTACATCTATTAAAGGTTTTATATCAGATGTATATTGTATCCTGGTTGACCTGGATCCAGAGTCCCGTCCCCAGCACAAATATATGTCTCAATGGGAGACTTTCTTGTGGAGTCTATCTCACTACCAGATCTTATCTGGAAATCTGTCCATAAGACCTTAATCTGTATTACTACAAAAGAGAATCAATACATGACTCTTTACTTTTGGTATCCCACCCCTTCCCTCCTTCATAAATTGAATCCTGCTGTCCCAGACATCTGTTGGAGGTGAAACATAAGAGAGGTACATTATTTCATATTTATTGGTGCTGTATTATAATATACCCCTCTTGGCATGAGGTGAGATATTTAATCAGAGACATTCTAGATATAAAACTTTTCCTACACCCAAAAGTGTTTTTGTTAAATCTCACTGCTCAACATCTAAGTTCTAGAACCCGGCAGCTACTCCTACATATACTTACAAAGGCTGAATGTTTAGTGACTGGTCATTGGAAGAGGAAATCTCCTCCTCCTAAGGCAGATATGTTGGAACGTTAACGGAAGTGAGGAGAATGGAATATCTTTCGGCTTTACACAATAATAGGCTGGATGCCTTCACTGCTGTTTGGTGTTCTTGGGACCATTATCTTATAAAGAATGAGACTGTAGTATCACTTATCCAACCTTTCATAGATTCTCAAGAGCAACAACTCTACCATGGTATTTTCCTTTTGTCTCTGTCCTCGTCTATTTCGGATTGATGTCGTTTGTTTATTGTTATCATTTAAGATTTATCTCCTTCAGGGAATTTTTTATCCTCAACAGAAATGAGAGTGTATTTCACTTCTTTATGAGTCTTGAAACCTTAAAATGTTGAAATATGTTCTCTATAATATTTGGGTGCATTTAAATGATGAGATGCATACTGTAAATTTTTTTTATCTTTTAAGTGCCACAGTTGTATGAGGGCTTGTTTTATTTAGGAGAAGTTATTAGAGATGGGCGAATCGATTCTAACGAAGTGGAATTCGTTTAGAATTTCAGGAAAACTTCGGTTCGGAACGAAGTCGAACTTTGGGGTACTTCGGGTGAACGAAGTGTGCTTTTCATTGATAAAATGGCTGCGAGCACATGGCGTTACATGGGGCAAAGCACTCTGGGAGGAAGAAGGGCATAGCCTGCATGACATGTGCAGAGATGAAGCCAATCAGAGACCGGCGGGATTCTGTGACGTCACCGCACTATATAAGACCGAGCGCGCCGCTGGGAGCTCACACTCCTCTCACTGTACTGACAGGGAAGGTCCCTGCTTGGGGGTGTTTAGCGTTTCTGAAGAACTGTTTTTTTACACGGGCGATTTTTGTGGGGTGTTTTAGCTTGTCTCAGGGGACGTTCTCTGAATGTTTTATTTCTGTTTTTTTGGGGTATTGGATTGAAACCAGTTTGCGCCCAATGCAGCTGCATAAAACATTAAATTACCCAGTGGGATCAAACCCAAGTTCCTTTTGGGTTTTCATTTAAAAAAAAACGGGTTTTTTTAACAATACAAATCCCCACTTCATTTTTTGGCTGCTCAATTCTATTGCGCAATTTTCCATCCAGGGGTTAATTAAGCGTTTTTTTTTGCTGGTTGGGGCTGACAAAAAAAAAAACCGTTTTTTTTAAACCCCCTAAATATATATATTTTTTTTGGAAACCCTAATTCAAAAGAAAAGGTTTTTTTACAATTTTATCTCTTTTTGGGTTTTTGTGGCGTAGAAAATAGGGCCATTGAAACCGTAAAAAAGTTTACTTTTTTTGGGGTTTGGCTAATTCTATTGCCCCAATTTACTTCGGGGGTTAATTTAAGCGTTGTTTTGGGGTTTGTGTAAAAAAAAAATTTAAACCGTCTTTTTCAACCCCAAATATATATTTATTTTTTTGGTAGTTTAATTCAAAAGGGCAAAGGTTAATTACAATTTTTTCTTTTTTGTGTGGCGTAGAAAATCCGCCATTTAACACGCTAAAGCTACTAGTTTGGGGGGTGGCTCAATTCTATTGCGAAAATTTACACCCGGGGGGTTTTAATTAAGCGTTGTTTTGTTTGGTGTGCTGACAAAAAAAAAACCGTTTTTTCAACGCCAAATATATTTATTTTTTTTGGTTGGGCCTTTAATTTCCCACAAGAAAAGGGTTTTAATTAAATTTTATCTCTTGTTGTTTTGGCGTAAAAAATTTACACCATTTTTTAACACGCTAAAAAGCTACTGTTTGTGGGGGCTAAAATTCTTTGGGCCAATTTACTTTCCGGGGGGTTAATTAAGCTTTGGGTTTTGCTGCGGGTCCCTGAAAAAAAAAAAACCTTCTTTTTCAAAAACCCAAAAAATTTTACTTTTTTTGAAGCATAAATTTCACAAGCAAAGGTTTAAATTTAAAGGCCTTTTTTGTGCTTTTAATTTAGAAAAAACACAACAGGTTGTAAAGACACATAAAAGGGGAAAATTTTTTCCGGGCCATTTGGGGGCCCGCAATTTATACCCAAAGGGGTTTAAACCCAAAGTTGTTCGGGGTTTTCTTTTTGGGGAGTCAAAAAAGGGTTTTATTTTATCATATAAAAAATAGTTTCACCCAAACAGTGTCTGAAATTTTTAGAAAAAAACGTATTTTCAGACAGAGAGGTGGCCCAGGCTCAAAAAAACCTGCGAGTGGCAGTGGAAAAAACATTTCGGGAAACGGGCCCAGGTCGCAGCACAGAAAAAGGGGGACGTCGCGCGGGGTTTTGGTCCACTTCGGTGGGGTTCCCCAACTGGGGCTTCTTTTTCTAGCGGGGGTGTGTTTTTTACGGGCAACCCCAAAGGGGTTCTTGATTGGTTGATGGGTTTATCCTTTTCCCTCCCAGAGGGACATCTTGAAAAACCCCCCCAAGGGTGGGTTTGGGAACCTCAGAAACAAACCTTAGTTGGAAGGGCCCCGGGGGGAGCGGCCTAGGGGGCCCTCCCCCCCCTGTCCTAACCCCGCCTTTTTTTTCCCTTTCCAGTTCCCTCAGCCGGGTTTACTAGGTGGTTTCGGGGCTCAGGAAAATTTTTTAAGGGGAAGGATGAAAAAATTTGAGGGGGAAAAAGTCGCGTTTACTTGGCGCGAAAGAAAGGGGGCCCAAAATTCCCCGGCTTCTTGAATTTAGGCGGCAAAAGTATAGTGTGGGGAGGGGGCCCAGGGGAAAGGTTTCTTTGTGGGAGGAGGTCAGCCTCGGCCTTCCCAAAGGGGCCCGGGTGATGGGGAAATTTAAGTGACGTTTAAAACCCAAAAAAAAGGGGATGATGTAGCCAAACCGCCCCCTTGGGAGCGGGGGGAAGAAAAGGGTTTTATCATCTTTCAGGAGAAAGGGGGTCGTTGGGCAAATTTCCGGGGCGCGGCGCACCCAGAAAGTGGGTTTTTTGTGGAGTAAATCCCCGGGGTGCCCCCAGGTGGGGGTCGGGAGCCAAGCGGCCCGGGGTAAAAAAACCCCGCTTGCAGGCCCAAAAGAAAGTAGCGGCACAGGGGTCAGCAAAGGGCGCGGGGGCCCAGTAGTAAACTCGTGCGGAGCGTTTGGGGGGAAAAAATTAAGCTTAATCGGCGGTGTGGCAGTTTTTTTGCTAAGACCCCGGGAGGACCCGGGAATATGGGTTTTATGTGGGAATCTTTTGGGCAGAAAGTGAACCCTTTGGGTCAGGGGTTTTCTTTGGAACAAAAAAGCCCTGGGGTAACAAATGCAGGTTTCACCATCCCGGTGGCCGGGGAAAAACCCAGGGCTCGATGTGGTGGTCCATCGGGCCGCTGGGGCCCCAAGCGGGGCCCGGGGATCGCATCCCCTTTTTAAGCGGGTAAAGGTTTCCCCCAAACCTCTGCGAAGGCAAGAGGGTTTTCTTTGACACCCTTCCCCCCGGCCCGATGCTCCTGTCCTCGCAAATAAGGGCCCGCCAGAAAAGTCGTTCGGGAAAAGGGATTGTAAAGAGACAACAGTATGCGTCCCAAAACCTTTCCAAAGGGTTTGGGGAGCTGCCCCGTCCCTCCTGTCCAAGTTGTTGGTACTGCGTCCCCTTTTTAAAAATTTGGTGGACTCTGAAACTTCAGAGAACTAATTGGTTGTGCCGGGGCCGGGGTTTGGAGATTTCCCCAAAGCCGTAATTTTTTTAAAAAAAAAGGCGGGGTTAACCGCACTTCAAAAATTTGGAAAATCAAAAAGGGGGTCATCCTTGAGCTTATCGGTTTTTCCCAAAGGGTTTCAGGCCCCAGCGGGGGCGTCTGGAGCTGTAACAAACGGTCGGGGCCCAAGTACAGGGCCTTTACGGCCCACTGGGTGAATGTGCTTCCTCCCCAGGCACCCCAAACAACTTGGACAGGAGATGCCGTTTTTCTTCCTCCGTTTTTAAAAACTGCTGTCCGGGCCCCTTTTTGTCCGCCCCCTCCTCCTCCCCCCACCACCCCATCTCAGCCTCCACAAGTACTGCCATTTTACAAATGTGTGGGGGCACTGGGGGTGCCCGCGTTCTAAAACCTTTGTTGCCTCGGGGGCGAAAAAAAACCAAAGGGGGGGAAAAACTGCCCGCGTAATGAAGAAAGGGAAATCGATGTGTGGCTTTTCCGCCCCAAACTGAAAATTGGGAAACCAATGGTGACGGAAAATGGGAGGAACTGGTTTGTCCGGGGCTGAACCGAGGGGGGAAATGGCCCCAGGGCCCCCTGCATGGCCCCGTTTAAATTTGGTTTTTAAAAAGGGTTCCTGAAGTTCTTCCCCCGTTCTTCAGAAATTCTGAAAAATGGCCGGGAAAAATTGTGCTGCACTTTTCCCCATTGTCCAAACCCGGGAAAACACCCTCCTCGATTTTTGCAGCGGCAAAACGGCCCTCCCCAAACCTTTGATATGCGTTTTTTAAACCCGTGGTTTTTCCAGCCGGGAACATGTTGGAAAAAATTTTAGGGAACAGAAAAAAGGGCCATAAATTTTTTTTTGGGATGATCCGGGCAAACAAAAGTACTCCCCTGTGTAACTTTGTTTGTCGCCAGTGGAAAGCTCATGCGTGACCCCTTTCCCTTTTTGTTGAGGCCATTGGGAGGCCACGTTTTTTGTAAGTCGCCGGGAAACTACGGGAAAATTAACGTCATTCCCCCGGGCTTCATGTCCTGGAAAAGATGTGAAAAAAATCTGTCTGGGCAGGGGACGGGAAAATGTGGCGACTACATCTCGTGGCCACATGGGGTCCGGGGGGACTGAAATGGAGGAGGAGGAGGGGGAGGAGGACCTTGGGCAGAAAACATTGTCTGGTGAAATGGTGGATTTTCTTTCCCAGGTTTAAAAAAAGAGGAGGGCCGGGCAAACTGGAGGGGTGGATGGAGATGAGGAAAACGAGGCGATGACTCCCAAGGGACCGTGGCAGTATCAGTGGAAATGGAGGAGGGGCCCCTCGGAGTCAAATTGGGAAAATGTCCGCAGCAGGTTTTTTGCCTTGGGGTTTGTGACAGCCCGAAAAAAGTCAGCATCCCGGGAGAGGGATGCTTCTGGGGTTCCACCCTATTGGGGCCCCCCCCTACCCGGTCCCAAAAGGGAGCCTTTTTCCCCGCTATTGAAGAGGGAAGGGGCAAAATCCCCAAAAACTATAGGGGGAAAAACCCCCGTAATCGTTGGCCCTGGGTATGTGCGGATGTCCCCCCCCCTGGGCGGTATGAAAGGGGGGTTCCCCAAACGCTCAAGTAAATACTGCCCCGGCTGCTGGGGGAAGGTGGGGGGGTTGGGGCAGTAAACCCGCTCCAAACAGAAATAAACCCAAGTCTGGAGTCCCCTAATGAGCAAACTTCCCTTTACCCCCCCTAGTGAGGGGAAAAGGGAGTCACCGACGCAGCGAGCCCGCAGGACATTTGGGGCATTCCCTGAAAACCCCAGGTTGTGGCCTTTCTTTGGGCAGCATTGCCACCCAAATTTGAAGATCCGTGGGGTATGGGCAGCCCAAAATGGATGTGTGGGCCGAAACTTGCCGAGTTTGCAGTGGGAAAAAGCTGGGCCTGCCGGCCAGTTGTGTGGGTTTTTAAGGGGGGTGTTCGGCGGCGGGGGCCTTTGTTACCCCAAAAGGGGAACCCGTTGTCCCCGGGAAATGGGTTTAACGGGGCTGACCTTTTTTCAAGATGGGGAAACAGGCGTGGATCGGCCAGGAATTTTTCCCCACACCAATGCCTTAGGCGGTTTCCCGTCTGGGTTTAACTACCTGCCCCCGCACTATTTGATGCCGCCACCCCCTGATGCCAACATTGCTGATAGTTTTTCCTTTTGCCCACCACCGTCTTTTCCAGGGGTGGTATTGCCCCCCCCCCTCAAAAACTCTGTCATTGTGCCACTCTTTTGTGCTAAAGCTTTTGTTTTATGGGTGTTGCTGTTGCCCGGGCATTTAAAAATGTGTAATTTTGCCCCTCTGCGGAAGGTTTCTGTTTTTCCACCTCCCCGAATGTTTTTGGTGCCACTCTCTGAAACCTTTATTTCTGTTGGGTTTCCCGTTCAACCTCCACTCTTGTTTATTTTTGCCAAATGCAGGACCCATTGGGTGCTTTCAGCCGTGCCTCCCTCTCAGTTTTGTGGGGCCTGTGGGCCTTTAAAATATTTTTTCCCCCCCTGCAGAATGTATTGTGCCCCTCTTGGGCCTAAAGCCCGCTGTTTTGACTCCTTTTCGTGCCCTCCCACTGTGTCATTGGGGCCCGGGGCTGACCTCATGGTGCTGCCGTGGTTTCTGCCGTGCCTTCCACCCAATGTGGCCCCCACTTTCCCGTTTTTGCCCCCCTCCCGAATTTGTCATTTTGGGCCAAGTTGGGGCCTCCCTGTGCCCGATTTTGGCTGCTTTCCGTGCCCTTTCCCCACTGTGTCATTGTTTCCCCCTGTCTGACCTTTTTTTGTTTCTGCTGTTGCTCCCGCCGTGCCCCCCACCCCTGTGTCATTGTTTCCCTTTTTTGGGCCCCTCCCCTTTTTTTTAGCTCCCAAATTTTTATTGTGCCAAATGCCCGACCCCATTTTGCTGCCACCGTGACCCTCCACCCCCTGTGTCATTGTGCCACTCTGGCGGCTGGTACCGTTTTGCCCAAATTTTAAGAAAGTCATTGTTTCCACTGTCTGACCTCATGCTGCTGTGGCTGCCGCCGTCACCTCCCCCACTCTGGGCATAAAGTTTGGGCCCCCTGAAACTTCAGTTTGTTTTTTTCCCCGCTTTTGCTGCCATGACTTTTTCAGGCTACGTTCCTGCTTGTTTTTTGGTCCGTTTTGCACCCCCTTAAAATGCCCCGGGCTTTTTATTGTGAAGCGAAATTTTAAGAGCGGCGGCCGTAAAGTTGGGGTCATACTTAAAAACAAAATTGTATGAAAACCAAAAAAGCTCCCTTGCATAATTTTTAAACTTTGGCCCCAAAGTTCTAAAGCACCTGCAGGCTCTGGGCAGCCCGGAAATTGCTGTTTTTTTTAAATGATTGTTTCCGAAAGTAATTCGGACCCAAAAAGAATTTTTTCCCGGGAAAAAATTTTGGCGAAAGTGACCGAACCGGGAAAATTTTTTGGGGAAATTCGCCCACCCTAGAAGTTTTATTTTGGGGGGGACAGTTTAAGTTCAAAAATAAATTATGCAGAATTTTTTAAAATTTTTTTTTTTTATTTGTTTGAAATTTTTTTACCCTTTTACATTTACAAATAAATTCATTTGTAAAATTTTTAAATTTTAAAGGTTTTTATGGTCGTTTTAGATATTAATATGTGTAGGTTTTTTTTTGTAATGTATGTATTTTAACTTTTTTATTCGTGTTTTTTTTCATTTTTTTTTTCACCCTTTTTTGAAACCCCCTTTAAACCCCCCGGCCTTTTAAAAAAAACTTAATGACCAGCTTTCTTTTTTTTTGTTTTTGCTCTCCCCGGGGTTTAAACAGTCAATTTAATTTTTTATTTTTTTTAAATGACGCAGGTGATTGAGGCTTTCTTTATGAGGGGAAGTTGTTTTTGGGGGGGAGGGAGGCATTTTTTTTAAAAATTTAAACCCATTTAAAAAAAATGTAGATTTTTTTTCTTTTTTTTTGCACCATTCACATTTCAAACTTAATAACCAGTTATATGAATTCTACAGGTTATTATGTTATAGGTTTTTTTGTGTGTAATGTATGCACATTAACTTTTTTACTAAATAATTATTTTTATTATTTATTTTTTCTATACTTTTTAACTTTTTTTAATCCCATTAATTGATAACTATTGGAATTTTTTTTTACACTTAGTAATATATTAGCAAACTATACAGTATATACTAATACATTGCAACCTGTGTCAGTTTGACTCATGCAGGCTTGTTATACAGACAGCCCTGGGGCTACTTTTGGGCTGACTGTTCAGATGGTCCCCAGGCTCCATTGGGTCACCAGGAGTCCCATCATCCGTTGCACCAGGGGAGTGCCCTTTGATTATCAGAGGGTTAAGCATCAGGGATCGAAGGTTTCATCCGCATCCCGGTCCTTACCGAGACTGCTCTGTTCCTATCACAGCTGTGGCGCTGGGAGATGCTGAATCATTATTCTGCAGCAATGCCAAAAGACGTTGCTGCAGAATAACGACCTGCAATGCCCGCCGTCAAAAGACGGTGGGTGATCGTTAAGGGGTTAAATTTTACCATTAAGGGTCCCCAGCTGCAGTTACTCACCTCACCTCACTCCCTGCGCTGTGTCTGCTGGCCGGCGTACGCATCTCTGCTCCCTAAGGCAAAATTTAATGGGCCGACATGCCGGTAATTGGATAATTGCTGGGCACTGCACCTATATTACCCAGCTTTACCCTGTTCTCCCCGCCAGATCCATAGTGCCATTTGCCTATAGAGAACGCATTGTTTAGTGTGTTCGGGATTACTCGGGCTGTTACAGTTTGATCCAGCCATGGATCCCACCGTGGTGCCACTGCTGAACCACCAAGACATCACGATAGTGGTGGCTCATCAGTCACAGCAGATTGCCCAACAGTCGCAACATATTAACCAGTTGACCACCATGATGCACCAGTTCCTTGCAGTCCAGCAACTGCCATCACCACCTGCTGCTGCTGGACTGATGCAGCCCTGACAGCTACGTTCAAGAAGGGCCTCTGTCTTGGGCGCACTAATGTTCTGTATCTACACTTATATGCCAACGACACCCTACTCTATATATCCGGCCCAGAGGTTAACTCTGCTCCCCTGTTTTCCAGACTGTCTTTCATCCATATCTTCCTTCTTTTCCTCCCGTCTCCTAAAACTAAATGTAGAGAAAACAGAGTTTACCATCTTTCCACTGTCTCACACTATCCCACCACCTGGTCTCTCTATCACTATCAATGGCTCTATACTCTCACTGGTCCTGCAAGTCTGCTGCCTTGAGATAACCTTTGACTCCTCTCTCTCTATTAAACCACACATCCAAGCCCTTTCCTCTGCCTGCCGCCTCCACATGAAAAACATCTCTCGAATCCTCTCATTCTTTAACCTTGATAGCACAAAAATGCTAGTCCATACCGTTATTATTTCCCACCTAGTCTACTGCAGCATCCTTCTCCCACCTAGTCTACTCAGCATCCTTCTCCCGTCTAGCACTCTCACTCCCCTCCAAACCATCTTCAACTCATGTTCTTCCTCCTTGTAGATTGTAAGCCCTCGTGGGCAGGGTCCTTCCTCTGTACTAGTTGTTAGTCATCTATCATCACCATTGTACTTGTTTGACTTTCTGTATGTTACATACGAAACACCCTCTTCCCCCCGAATGTACAGCACCCTGGAACTAATGGTACGCTAAAATAAAGAATAATAATAATAATACTAATAATAATAATAATCAATCCTTTCAGTTTCTATCTTTATATGTTTTTAAATTCTGTAAGCAATTAAGATTCTCTGAGTTTATTTTAGAATAGTCAACTATTACTTAATGAGTAGGTGCTTTCTAGCTCTATTTGTAGATGTCTTACTTTGGGAAATGAACTACCTGCCTGTAGCTGCATTTCATATAGCTTGGAATTATTAATTTTTTGGTTTATTGACCTCTTCAAGGTACAGCTGCTTTGGAATTTTTGGTTTTAGTCTTTCCCTCCCCTCCTTCCAAGAGCCATAACTTTTTTTTATTTTATTGTCTACATAGCCATAAGAGAGCATTTTTTTTTGCAGGACAAGATTTTCATTTTAGTGGTGTCATTGACCATAACATATAAGGTACTGGGGAAAGCCAGCAAAATTCTTTGTGTGTTGGAACATGAAAAAAATGCATTTGCTCCATTCTTGAAGAGGTCTCATTTTTAAGGAGCTCGCATTTAAGAATAAACTATATGTTATGTGTATTATACAGGTTGATTTGATTCCAGTGATACCAAATTTGTATTTTGTTTCCATTTTGTTTTAGTGCTTGAAAATTCCATGTTTTTCTATAAACCTGAGCAAGGACTAATTTTTTGCTGGTTAAAGTGTAGTTTTTATTGTTTTTTTCGATCATTTTTATTATTTTTTGGATGTGAAATAAAAAAAAAAAACTTTTTGTGGTGAGAATTTTTCCTTCTACAGTATTCACCATATGGAATAAATTATACTATACCTTTTGACTTTTTACATTTTTTTTTATTTGTAAAATGGCAAGAAGGGGTGTTTTGAACTTTTGATATTTATTAATTTTTTTTAAACAATTTTTTTATTACTTCAACAATTATTCCCATTAGGGTATTTAACCACGATGGGTGCAATTGCTTGTCCTGTATACAACAGTACTATTGTACAGGCCATATACAGGCTTTTCAGTCATTTCCTATTACATCCTGCCTACGCCAGGGTGTACAGTGGGGAAAAAAAGTATTTAGTCAGCCACCAATTGTGCAAGTTCTCCCACTTAAAAAAAGAGAGAGCTCTGTAATTGACACCATAGGTAGACCTCAACTATGAGAGACAAAATGAGAAAACAAATCCAGAAAATCACATTGTCTGATTTGAAAAGAATTTATTTGCAACTTATGGTGGAAACTAAGTATGTGGTCACCTACAAACAAGCAAGGCTCTTACAGACCCGTAACTTCTTTTTTAAAAGGCTCCTCCGTTCTTCACTCATTACCTGTAGTAATGTCACCTGTTTGAACTTATCTGTATAAAAGACACCTATCCACAACCTCAAACAGTCACACTCCAAACTCCACTATAGTGAAGACCAAAGAGCTGTCAAAGGACACCAGAAATTGCAGCCTTGCACCAGGCTGAGAAGACTGAATCTGCAATAGGCAAGCAGCTTGGTGTGAAGAAATCAGCTGTGGAAGCAATAATTAGAAAATGGAAGACATACAAGACCACTGATAATCTCCCTCGATTTCATTGTGTGAGTTTACTGTTCCAACAACAGAGAAAGTTGTTATAATACTGCATATTTCGAATAGGATTTTCCACTCAAATGCAAAATTCCATCCTAGATTATCATTGTTTGAGTAATAAGACATATTAAAATAATATAAAATTGTTTGCTTTCCAAATTTTGTAAATTCTTTATTAAAAAATAGTTGATAATTTTGTCTGCAGCATTTCTTTTCATTCAGCCAGATCAAATAACAGTTACTAACATAAATTAAATTTCATTGATCATAGGATAATGACAGTTTACCCCAAACAACCAACTTTTCATAAATCCATAAACTATTTTATGACAAGAAACTCAGTCAAAAATTACCAAATTGATCATGGCTTTTTTTAGCTGAGAGGAAATAGACATAGTATTTTCCATTATTACATCATGAAGACAATGAGAAAAACAAGCCATTTAAGCTATCTATTTAGGAGTCAGGTGGAAATAGAGAGCCAAATTGTTTCAATTTTTAAAGTTATCTAGGCTAGGTCATTTACTTTGAGCCTCTTAAAAGTTTTAGAAGTACCTTCTTGAAGAAATGATAGATGTAAAATGATACTAAGCTACATAAAGCAACATCATCAGGAACTTTTGCAAGACAATATTGTTTTTTTGAATTGTATACAATATTTACTACAATTATACATCTGATGATTAAACTATTATTTACATAGTATAAAAACAAATTTACATCAGACATTTTTAAAGATTCCTGAAGATGTTCTTAGATATTACACTTTGTCAATTATTGTTAGGTAGACATGATTTAAATAGAGAATATTCAGCCCCATTAATATTCTATGTATTGATTATCACATTTAGTAGAGGCTTTGCATGGTACTGTGACTCACTACAGCTTAGTCACATTTATCTTATTGTAAAAAGTTACTTAAAACATCAAGTATAGCCATTATAGAAGTATAGAACAATGAAGGGACTCAGAATTTCTCTAAATTTGAAGGGGTTTTATCATTACACGCTTTTGCAGACTTGAGCTGTTTCTATCTGTTACAGCTTCAAATCCAGGGGCGAGTCTCTTCTCTCAGTAGGTGGGTCTCTCCTCCCAGTATGCGGGTCTCCCCTCACTGAAGAGTTGTGACATCATCATTCTGTGTGTGCAGTGGAAGGGAGAGGATGTCAGCTCTACAGACCTCCTGCAATGGTCATTTCTCAGGTCTGCAGAGCTGTCAGCTCCAGACTCCATAAGCTCCTTGTAACCAGAAATCCTGCATTGCTGTAAGCAGTCATGCATACAGCCTGAACTAATGAAACAAATGTGAGAAAGGCACACTGCCCCTTCCCTCCCCCATTATGAGGCAGGAGGTAGAGCACTGTATAAGGCAGTGTTATAGGGGGGATGAGTAGTGTATAAGATTGTGCTATATAAGGAGAGAGTGAATCTAGAAGCTAGAGACTCAGTAATTGCCCAGATCCTTTACATAGAGCCACCACATAGTGAGCGAAGCTGAGACAGCCTTATTATACACACAATGATCATAGGCAGTTCGTTTCACTTTCAATATCAACAGCTCAGAGGGGAGTAAGCACAGAGTGCAGGCAGCCAATCACAGCACAGGGGGCATTTCCCATTCAGTGGGCGTGTCTGAACAGGTTGAATGACATATCAGTCATCCAATCACAGAAAAGGGGGCGTATCCCTTCCAGCTGCTGCAGAAATAGCCATAGATGTACAGTTTAGCTTAGATCTGCTATACTAAGTGACTTAGGTAATGCAAACCAATTGCAAAAGTGCTTATTTTTACTGTCCCCATAATTAGAGTTATGATCTTTGTAGCGAGAAAACCCTTTTAAAGATTTTTGGCTTAAACGTGAACTGTAATGTATGCAAAAAAAAAAACAATACGGAATGTCAATAAAATAATCTGATATCAACAAATATATCCTATGACAATATCAAGAGTTTGGGTTCTTTTGCTGCTGTAGGACTGATGGAATTTAAGAACAGTTGTTTTCTAATGGCAAAAGTACTATATTTCCTAAAACTACTTTCTGCACTCATCTTTGTGGCATCATATTTAAACAATAGTGTACAATGATTGTCATCACTCACACTAGCCACTATTGGGAGGCTTACACATTAAAGTACCAGACTTGTCAGTGTACTACTGGTGTGTAGGAGAAAACAGGCGCATTCGAAGGAAACCCACAAAAAAGCAGAGATAACACGTAAACTCCATCCGGATGTTTCCTTTGTTCAGAGGTGGACCCAAGACTCTAATGCTGCAAGGCAACAATGTTAGCCAATTGAGGTTTTTTCCAAGACTTTAAAAAACCTCCCTACTAGCTCTTACTGTGCTAAAATATAAAACAAAATCAAAGCTTACCTCCCACATCACTATCATTCCAGCACTGCCAGGGTGCCTGTGTTCCCCCTTTGGTCCTTCATTGATGGTGTCATGTTCATGAGTCGCATGATGCTGCAACCACTAGTTATATGCCTGCATGAACAACATGTTATTATATGAATGGCTGCAACATCATTGGATCCATGAATGTGACATCATCAGAAAGGGATGGGAAGGGACACTAGAGCTCTGACAGGCTGGAACAGTGGTGATGGGAAAGATAAGTACGTGAGGGTGGTAGGGATTGTTTTAAAAGTCTTGGAAACCCTTTTAAAGTGTATGCATGGGATGCATTCTGTTACCAAAAAAGACATTTAATCATGATTTGGTCAAACATGAATGGAATTTGATATCCTTTTTGAGTTACAGTTTTATTGTATTCTCTTTAATTATTCTTATTCTGAGATAAAGATCAGATATAGTTAGGTCAGATATTCGAAACATTCGGAAAATTCTAAAGGGTTCACAAACATTTTACTGTTGATATGTGTCTCCTTTTTAAATTAGTAAAATAATAATTAAACTGCAGATTATTTTAATATGTGTAAAGAGTCAATATGGATACCTGGAACAACTTAGTGAAGAAAATTTGGCTCTAAGAGTGACAGAAAACATTGAGAGACTAAAATACTTCATTCCTTTCAATAGCTAACTGAAAAGATGAGAACAGCTTGCAAGCAGGTACGTAGCTATAGCAGGTGCAGCGGTAGCAGCTGCTACGGGACCCTGCATCCTGAGGGGGCTCGAAAGCCCCTTTGACACATAAGAGATTTTTAGACGGTGATTTGGATACAATTACTGAACCCCCAAAATTGCATAAACAGAACTTTTGGGCACTGAGTATGATTTAGCAAATCCAAGCACTCTGTATAATATATATACGTGTATATGAGAGTTAGGCATTATGTCAGCCTGCAAATATCACCAAATAACAGCTTCTGGGTGTGGGAAAGATGCAGCCAGCAATAACAAACTCCCTAACTATTGTTGTCTATGGAGAGGAAAATGCTATCTAACTAACTAAGAGCGGTCTGTACAGTACAGAGAGTGAGCTGATAATGGCGTTCACAAGGCAATACAGTGAAATATATATATCATGGTCATGTGATTTTAGCAGCCAATGAGAGCCCTACACTTCAGGGATGACGTTTTTGACACTTCTCTGGGCTCTGCACGGATTGGTTGGCCACCAAAAGTGCAGAAAGGTGATTGGATGGTCACCAAAAGTGAAAATGAAACTGAAAATGGGGTGTTGAACTAGAACTTTATTCGAATGAAGAGTTAAATGTTCAGTTTGGTTTGAGTTCTAAAAATTCGAGAAGTTCTACTAGAACATAACTTTCCTAGAACAGTGTGATCAACATTGGAAAACAACCCAGTTATGATCTTCTATAGTGATGAGTAGTGTTGAGCAATTATTATCGACAAAGTTGAAATCGGCATGGTTTTTTCGTTGATCGGATTTTTTAGATCACGCAATAATTTAGGTTAAAATCTGTGCATAATCTATTAATATCGCGCCATTTTCGGCGCTTCCTGTCATTGGCGGCCAGCAAATCAGCTTACAGAATAGAGCAGGGTGAGATGTGTGTGCGACGTCATGACTGGGATGTGTATGGTTGCGATTGGCTGGAAAAATCACATGACCTCGTTTTACATAGAACAGCCCTTCCTGTTCATGATCAGTGTGTGTCAGTATCTCAAAGCAGTAGGACGTGCGCTCTGCCTCTGTGCAAACAGCTCAGCGAAATTATTCTATTTGTTCACAGAGACAGCTCTACTTTTAGCTGTGATCCTTAGAACTCAGTTAGATCAGAGATTTGCAGATTTTAGGTAGTTAGGCAGAGAATTTTAAATGTGCATCTACCGCTGTAAAGTCACGGGTGGGAGCGGGAGGGTGGAGAACACAGACAAGTTCTTTAAAGAATACTGGATATTGTACTGCAGACATTGCATTGCAATAGCTTTATTATTAACAGTTTACTATTGAAATATTACTTGGATATTGGGCAGCCTGAACTTATATTAGGATACAGATCTTTTCTAATAACTGCAGGTCTATTTGTTAGGTGCAAAACTCCACTTTGATTATCAGTATACATTTCAGATAGGTGTTCTTTTTCAATTTTGCCCAGTTCAGCTTTGTTGATAGAGCTACCTTGCAGTTAAATTTGAATCCAGCAATTTTGAAGTCACCACAGGTGAATTGATAGGTGCCAAAAATACCTTTTATTATCCGTATACATTTCAGATACGTGTTTTTTGCACTTTTGCCCAGTCCAGATTTGTTGATAGAGCCACCTTGCAGTTAAATTTGAATCCAGCAATTGTGTAGTCACCACAGGTGAATTGATAAGTGCCAAAAATACCTTTTATTATCCGAATACATTTCAGATACGTGTTTTTTGCACTTTTGCCCAGTCCAGATTTGTTGATAGAGCCACCTTGCAGTTAAATTTCAATACAGCAATTTTGTTTTGATTGAGGGATTTGAGAATAGCTGTGATTTGCCGTCTTTTAATAAGAGACGTTCCAAAACTCTCCTACCCTCTCAATTTTATTTTTTCGAACATGGAGCAAAATACAGGTGGTAAGCGAGCAAACAAGGGGTAGGACATGGAGGAAGAGGTACGAGAGAAGGTGCTCCTTCCGTGCTGGCGACAACACGCAAGCCAGCGGGTTGTCGGTTTTCAGGACCGTCAGCTGTCATCGCTGGGTCAGCCCTGTGAATCTCAGTAACGAAAAGCGTCGCCAATCTGTTCTTCAGTGGTTAATGCAACCTGCATCCAGCAGTCCTTACCTCCTCGTTCCTCCCAGTGAAAGGCCACAAAAAGTCCGTCATCAACAATTATACAGCATCCGTCCAAAATGAATCGAAGTCAGCCCAAATTTCAGCTCGGGTACCCACCACTGTTGATATCCATTTTCTGAAGAAACCCCTTTGATGACAAAATGCAGTTGGGGTCAGAAGGCATGTTAAAAAGATCAAGAGGCCAAAGAGGATGATTTTTTCTCTGTTCTGACGCCCAGTTACTGATGCCATCAGAGGAGGAAAGGAAGTCGGGCAATCGGCAAAATCCCGGGGGTCGGCAACGCCCCTTTCAGTCCCTCTTGCTTGTAGCCCGCAGCTCCTGGATGCAGAATGTCAGGAACGATGAAGTCACCTGTGTTGATGATGAGATGATGATGATGACGACATTCGGATCCACGTGGGTCTTTTTTTTCCCGCAGAATTTTGCTTGCGAGGCGCTTCATCACTGGACAGGAGGAAGACGATGGGGTAGTGTCAATAACGGGTCCCCGCCTCAAAAAGGGAGAGGGCGGTCACAAAACTCCACTGATATGATTCCGCCAGCCACGGTCAGCGGCGGAAAACCCCGCTCCTCGCTTTTTCCCGTCAAAAAGGTCCAGGACCTCTCAAGCCGGGGCCTTCTTTGAGAAGCCCTGTTTCACCCAGTGTGTCATAGCCCCCTTGCCGTAAACACTAAGTAAGGCAAAAATTTTAGGTTTTTAACCACCACCAAATGCTATCAATGCGCGAATGCATAGTTGAAATGAAGGCAACATTTGGGCCCAAAAAAAGGGCCCAGCCCGACGCCGGGGCTTCCAACCATGTCACACCCCTTCTCCCCCCTCCCCCTCCTCCGCCCCCCCAAAAAGCGTTCCTCAGCTGCCCATGTCTCTCAGATCAAGATGGGATCACCTCCGCTTCAGCCTCCACCGTCGCCCGAGTACCACCAGCACCCCCAGAGCCCCATCCTCCCCCCTTCTCCTCCCGAGTTTGACGACCGCACGCCGTGCAGCGGCCATTTAGCACCCACCTTCTGTCTTCCGGGTTTGGGAGCAGAAAAAAACACTTTAACCCAAACCATCCCAAAGCCAAAAGCCGGAATGTCGGCATTCCCAGTTTTTTGGCCTTTGGAAAAATTTCCCTTTTTCTGTCTGGTGGACACAGAGGGTTCCGCCACGTCATGGCCCTTGTCTCCCCCCCAAAACCAGATCCCGGCAGGCTTTTCTTTGCCAGAAAACCCGTCCCTCCCGGCCCCCCACGGTCATCTAAATTTAAAAAGCGCGTTGTCTGCATCTGGTCCGGGGGGAAAAGTCCTTTCTCACCCCCGACACATGGCTAGTAAGCACGCAAAGGCCGCTAAAATCCTGGACAGCCATGGGTGAGCTGGGTGGATTCTTGGGGGGACGGTGGTTCAGGCTCGGCGAAAACCTTAAAAAAACCGCGGGGATGTTGCAGGGCTCTTTCCCCCAAGGTCCCCCTGGGGGGCATCACGGGCCCAAAAAAAAACCAGGCCGGTTAAAAATATTCTTCTTGGAGACCTCCACCCACAGGTCGGACTGTGGACACTTCCGAAACGAGACCGAGGGTGGGGTGACAAGAACCTTTTTGCCAGGCAAGGTGGTGTGCGTAATGGGCGAAATCTGCTGGCCGCCCTTAAATCGGTAAAACTGAAGCATACCCCGCCTGGAAAGTGCAGAACCTCGTCATCCAGAAATTTCTAAAGCGCTACCCGGGGCTGGACTGCTTGCTGAAAAAGGGCTCGAGGTCTGAGTTCGACTTCCGGCGTTCGCACCCTGCTTCGTCCCCCCTGGCTGCGTTGCAGCGTCACCCGGGCCTCCCCTTCAACCGCTCATTGTTGCGTCGCAACACGCTGGAATTCCACCTTCCCATGCTCCACTTTTTGGGGCAGCAGCGCAATGCCATTAGAGTACAAGGGGACCAGGGCCTGAAAGCAGCGGGGGGACCTCGGGGGTTGAGCCCCCCAAGAGTAGGCAGGTGAAAGAGCCGCACCATCCTTGCCATTTTTGAAGAAGCCCCCAAAATGGTCATGCGGGGCGTGCCCTTGTCCACATGAGCATTGTGGTGATTTATTTTCGGAACGATGTTGGACATTCTGAAACATCAGGCCCGCCAGCGCGGAGGGGAAGGGACACAAATGCAGACACGGAGCCTTTCTCTCGTGAATCCACAAGGCCCGACATTTTCTCAATTTTTCGGTCTTCATTGGCAGGGGTTGGGGTCCAGGGCTAGTCAAGGGGGGCCCTCAGCTTCAGGGTGCATCATTGAGGCAATCAGGGCTGTGTTGAAGCTGGCGGGAAGCAGAGGAGGGGAGGATATTCCTAGACACCGACTTACCGACGCCCCTCCCTTGGAAAGAGTTGGCGTGAATTGAGGGGAGGGGGAAGATGAGGAAGATCAGTTGCTATCCCCTTTGCCCCTGAGGCTTGGGAAATCAAGGTCCCCCCTCTCACATAGTGCTTGGATGCTCCATTTCCCCAACATATTTCACATTTAAGGCCATCAAAATGCACACCAGTTACTGGGTGGCCCCCCCCCCCCTGGTCCCCGGGAACAAAACAAAACCAGCACTTTCCTTCCAACCCAAATAGAGAGTAAAATGGGAAATGGAACCTTCGATTGATAAACGGAGACATCTGTTGCGTTGCTTCCGTTCTTCAAATGTCAAGTGGAAAAACGTCAGCGGGTACAGCAGTAGAGTCCCAAGTAGCCGTGCGGAAAAGCAGCAGCAGGAAAGGGGGCAGAAGCCTAATGGGTGCCTCGGCAATCTTTATTTACCACCTCACCAACGATGCAATGCAGGGCACACATCCACACACGGGGACCAGCTTAAGATCATGGTGCACGACTATCTGCATCTCAAACCGATGTTTTTTTATGTGTTGGGCCCCCAATAGACTTCGGGGTACCCAAAAATGGACGTTTGGGTCCGAGCAAAATCCCACCCATAGGGGGTTTTGTCCCCCACACTAGCGCATATTGACACCTTCAGCAAGCGGGGGAGTCATTACAGACAAAAGCATCTGGCTTTCCACAGATAACTGGATCGTTTGACTTTTCATCAAGATAATCAGGCATGGACTTTGTGATGTTGGGGCCCCCCAATGCCGGGGGTCCCGATTATTGCCGGTTACTTCACTTTCCCTTTCAACAGAAAGGTCCTCTTGAAAATTTTTTTTAAAAATGATCATTCTTACTCCCAAATTTTTATTCTCTTTTCCCAACAGGTAATTTTGCTGGTTTTGCTGTGGGAACTGTAAAAGACAGTAAGGTTTCATGACAACACCGTATTCCATTTACCATTTTTATCTTTAAAATTTTTTCCCCCCCATTGTCAAGGGTTTTGAGGTCATTTTTCTCGGGAATACGCATAATTAGGGCCCTTTTTGGGAACAGAAATGGGCTTTCAAAGTGGCATTTCTCTATCACAATTTTTAATAGTGGCGAGAAGTCATATTTTATAATTTTTTGGGGGTCATTTTGCGTGAAACAGCTATAATTTGGTCCTTTTGGAACAAAATGGGCCTTCTAAGTGCATTTTTCCCTCACAATTTTTAAATGGCGAGAAGTCATTTTTTTAATTTTTGGGTCATCTGCTTTGAAATGCAGCAACACTACGGGCCCCATTTTAAAAAAGTTTGTTTTTTTTAAAGACATTTGTTCTTCACAATTGTCAAAAGTGGCTCAAGGTCATGCTTGAATTTTTGGGGGGTTTTGCTGTACATGCAGCTAATACAGGCCCATTATAAAAAAATGTTGTTTCTAACAGACATTTGTTTTTTCACAATTTCAAAAGTGACCTTTGGGGCAGTTTGAATTTTTTGGGGGCATTTTGCTGAAAAGCAGCTAGAAACAGGGCCATGAAAAAATGTGGTTTCTAACGACATTTGTTCTTCAAAATTGTCAAGAGTGGGTCAAGGTGATGGTCTGTAAAAAGAATGGGGGACACGTTAAGGACACAAAATTTCAAAATGACTTGTTTTTGCAAATCTTTAACATAGCTAGCAATCCCTGTATTGAACAACCCCTTTAATACAATTAAAAAAAAAGAGAAACAAGACTGGTGGGGTTCCATCCATTTAAAAAATGTGTTTTCAGAAATAAACTACTAAAAAACTTGCATGTACAAAAAAAGTGGAGAAAAATTCCCCTGAATTGTAGAAGGGGGTACAGGGGAAAACTTGACCAGTGTAGGTTACAGGGGGACATGGAGTATGGAGCACGGACAGAGAAAAAGAACAGAGACAATTTCCCCCAGCCGTTTAGAAAATGAGAAAAAAAATGCCAAGAAAAAGGGCACCTGGGTGGAACAGGAGCGTTAACCCCAGTATTTTTCCCAATGAAGCTTAATTGATCCACACTCTATGGAGGGCCAAAACGCTACCCAGGTCTTACTGTGTACTGAGGAAGGCTGGGGGGCTACTCACACTTCCGTCTCTCTTCACCGACGTTTTTTTGTTGCCGCTCATAAGGGGATTTTTACTTTTAAAAAGATGACGGCCCACCTGGGCTCTCACCGACCCACTTAACTGGCCCGGCAGTGAACCTGCGTGTTAATAGATGACAGATGCAAGCCGGGGTCTCACCCCCCACCCACTGAAAGTCTGGCCCCGGCACTGGGGCCTCCGTGTTTTAAAAGATACAACGCTAGCCTGGGGTCTCACTGCACCCATGTAAGTTGGCCCTGGAAGCGGACCTCCGTGTTAACAAAGGCTGACGGCAGCATGGCCCAAACCCTTAGGGGCAATCAGGAAGCTTAAAATTTTTTCCCAAAAAATCAGATTTTTAAAAAGGGATTTCTGTGAGGTTAAAAGTGTCAAAAAAGGGGCCCCCGGGGTGGACACAAATTCACAATTTGAGGGTTAAATTTTTGGGGGGGGGGAAACACTATGGGGTCGCATCTTTGATTCCAGGGGAGTCTGTCCCCAATCACTGAAAAAGGTTTTGGGGGGAAAAAAAAGAAACCATTTATTATTGGCTGAATCACTCTAGAAGCCAGGGGGCAAATGTCTTCTCAACTAAGAAAGTTTTTTTGGGATGATTTGGACATTTTTTTTTACTTATGGGTGTGCGGGGCGAATTAACACACTCACGGTAAAAAATACCTTTAAAAATGCAGGGGGGGGGTTTTAAAATTTTTTATGTTATCACAATTTAAAAAAAAGAAAAAATATAACAAAATAAAACTATAAATAAAAATTCCCCAAATAAAATTTTGTAAACAATGTCGTTACCAAAAAAAACTAAATGACATAACTGTACAAAATAGCATAGTGCCACTTTGTGTTTGGGTCAAACAGGTTTAGGGGGTTCATGCTTTTGGTACAGGACAGGTATAGTCAATGTCCATAAAATAAAATGGGGTTTAAAGAATTCCTTTTTTTTGGCACTTTTAATCTGGGTCATGCAGGTTTGGGGCTCATGCTTGGCTCAGGGCAGGGATATTATGTCCATGAAACTAAATGGTGGTTTTAAAGACTCCTATTTCCGGCACTTTTTTAATCTGGGGTCAGACGGGTTTAATGGTCATCTTTGGTCCAGGACAGGTATAGCAATGTAAACTAAAAGGTGGTTGAAAGACTCCCATTTCTGGCACTTTTAATCTGTGGGGTCAGACGGTTTAATGTTCATTCTGCGTACAGGACAGTATAGTCAAGTCCAGTTAAAATAAAGGTGGTTCAAAGACTCCTTTTTGTGGCACATTTAAATGTGGGGTCTGCAGGTTTTTTGGGGCTCATGCGTGGCCCAGGGGGAGGGATACAAACTCCATTTCAACTAAAATGGTAGTTTTAAAAAACCCTTTTAATTTTTTTTGGGTTTTTTTTTTTTTTTTTTTTACGGAACAAAAACTGTGTCAACAAAATGGTTTTGGTTCAAAGATCCTTTTTTTCCCCGGGACTTTTTAATTTTGGGGGGCAGACAGGTTTAATGTCAACTGCGGCCAGGAAGGTAAAGTCATGTCCCGTTTTAACTAAAAAAGGGGTTTTTTGAAAGACTCCTTTTCCCAGCACTTTTTAATATGGGGGTCGAAAAGGTTTAATGGTATGTGTGGGAAAGAACAAGGGTTATCAATGTATTCAACTAAAATGGTGGTTAAAACCCTTTTCCCAGCACTTTTTTAACTGTGGGTTTAACAGGTTTTAAAGGCAACGCGGGACGGACAATAATAGTTAATGCCAGTTCAACAAAATGGGGGGTTTGAAAGACTCCTTTTTCCGGGGACTTTTTTTTTCTGGGGCCATGCTGTTGGGGCTCATGCGCGTTCCAGGAAAAAGGATATCAATGTCCAGTTCAAATAAAAATAATGGTTCAATCATACTGCCTTTCTGGGGACTTTTTAATTTGTGGGTATCGGGTTTTAAAGGGGCATGATGTGGGAAAGAAAGGGATGTGAATGGTCTGTGAGTTTTTTTTTTAGCGAACAATTTCGTGAGCTGTTTGCTAGCTGTTTGGAAAAGAGACCCAGACACCTCCTACTCCTATAAGACCGACACACACGATCATGAACTGAAGGGCTGTTCTATGAAAAACCGGTAAATTGTGATTTTTCCGGGCCAATCAAAACCCATACACTTTCCCCAAAGTCTGATGTCGCAACACAGCTCACCTCTGTAAATTCTTAAGCTTATTGCGGGGGCCCCCCACCAAATGACGGGAAAACCCCGCTTAAAAAAGGGCCCGCAATATTAATAAATTATCCCACTTTATTTTCCCCCAAAAAATTAAATCGCGTTTGATCAAAAAATCCGGGGGGGGATCAACAAAAAAACCTGCTTGCGATTTAAACTTTTTCGATAATAATGCCCCAAACACTAATTTTTTACACAGACCTGGAGACATGAAAGAGGATTAGGGTTTTGGGTGACTTATATGAACCGAGTTGTACCAGTTTTTGGCCTTTTTAAAAAAAAAAAAAACAGATGAAGCCCTTTGGGCGGGTTTATGAATTTTTAAAACCCCAACAAAATATGGAGTATGCTTTCCCAAAGGGAAACTGACACCTTTGTAAAATTCGAAAAAAGGGGGCGTGTCATGCCAGATTTCAAAACGTTTCCGCCCCCATTTATGATTGGGTCCGCCAAAGTGTGGTGAAAAAGTGCCCAGACTAATCCAAAACAATTTCATAGGGGGGCCAGGGCGAGACTTTATTTAAAACCCACACACACACAAAATTTGCCCCAAAAAATGGTACATTTTTTAAATAAAGTTTTTGTGGGGGACACTTTCATGCATACTGACAAAATGCTCCCACAAAACTTACTGAAAATTGCGGGGCAGAACTGTCACCCGAGGTAGGGGTATTTTTTCAAAATTGGTTGCCCTTTATGCCCCGAGTCTGAAAAATTTACAGATGCCCCTTCCCCGGGTTATTTAAAAAAATTGACCCCTACGGTGAAGACCCGGATATGTTTGGCCCAAAAAAAACTTTTATGGTAAAGCACATCCATTTTTGGAAAAATGAGAGTATAAAAGGTCCCCATGCTGGTGTGGAACCCAAAAGCAATACAAACCCACAATACAATATCAGCGAAACTTTTTCAAACACTAAAAAAAAAATTTTTTCATTTTATTAAAAAGAAAGCAGAAAATGCTTTTCCAAAAAATTTCCTTTATGTCTCATTGATTGTTTTTAACCCTTTTTTAGGGGGATGCTAATATTGTGTTGCGTTTGCATGCTTTTGGCTCCCAAACACCAATGGGGCCCTACGTTGAAACCAGAAGTTTCATCCCACTATATAAAAAAAACACATATCCCATGTTTTTTTAAACTATCTGTTTATGAAATCCTAAAAACCTTACCCTTTTTTGTGGGTCAATTGGATTACCAAAATTTAAATTTTTATTTTTGCCAAAAAAACAGAATATAAAAAATATTTTTTTAAGGGCATTGTTTTTTACCTTCTACAAAGTTAAAAGGTTTAACACTTTTTTCATTAGTTTTTGGGGTTAGCTTTTTGGTAGCATTCCCCTGAAACTGGGGTTTGACTTGGGCCCAAAAACTTTTTTTAAATTCCTTCCAAAAACCCTTCCCTCAAAATTAGTTGATAAAAATTTTAAATTTTTCCCCCCCCTGACAAAAACGGTAAAACCCTGTCCCTGTTTGTGGGTTTTGCCCTTGCTCCACCTCCCCTTTCCCAGATTTCCCCATAAATTTTTAAAATTAAGATCAGGGCCTTTTTATGGTCACCCCAAAAACCCATTGACTTGGAAATTTTTGTAACCCCATTTTGGGCCCAACATGCTTTGGTCCCCCTTTGTCCATTTGGGGCCCCCATTTACCCCCAAAGTTTTAAACTTTCTGGCTGTTTTGCCCTGAGTTTGTTGCTTCAGTATGCCCACAAAATCTTCTTTTACTCATGTGCCATTTTATTTAGGAAAGTTGTACCGGGTTCCTCCTGCAGCAAAAAAAACCCCAACAACAGGCTGCTGCCACCCTGTGTTTCCCCAGTTGGGAAATTGTTCTTAAGTTTTCCAAGTTTACCCCCCATTTGTCCTACAAATGTAACGATGGTCTTTTATGGGCCAAAAACAGTTAAATTTTTTGGGTTTCCCGTCAGCCCAAACGGGACAAAATTTTTCCAAAAATGTGGGGTCTTTTTTTCCTTTGGGGGTGGGCCATTTGCCAAAACATTAACTGGAAATTTTATATGTTTTTTTTTGGGGAGAAGAAAAATGGCTTCTTCCTGGCGAGGGGCCCTTTAAACCCCCATTTTCGTTTCAGTACTCGTTTCATTGGGGGTAATGCCCACAATTTACCAGCTTCCGCCAGCTTTTAATTTTTTTTTTCCCCAAGGGGGGGTTTTTCTTTTGGGCTTTTTGTTTCCCTGGGTTTGGGATAGGGGCACCCAATTTTGGGGGGAAATTAAGGCAGGGGGTTAACCCTTTTTGGGGGGGAACCCCGGGGAACCTTTTAATTGTTTTTGGGCCTTCCCCCCCATAAAGTGTTAGGAGGGCAAAGCATTCCCTTTTTGTTTGTACTTGTGTAAAAATTTTTTTGTACAAAAGGGAAAAAGGGCCCCTTCGGGGTATCGGGAAAAATTGCCCCCCCGGAAAACCCAGATTTTGGCCCAAGTCCAAAATTTCTTTTAATGATATCTGAATGGCATTTTTAAATCCATAGTGTATGTACACTTTTGACTTTCCCCAAAGGGAAAAAGTGATAAAAAGGGGCCCTTAAACCCAATTCTCTCACTTTTTTCTCATTATTCTGGCTTTTAGCAATATAAAAAATTTTTTTTAATCCCAATTCCCCCTAAAAGGGGGTAAGGTTTATTCTGTTTTCATGCCCAGATAGTGGAAAAAACTGCTATGTTTCTTTTTTTTTTAAAAAGTATAAAAAACTTTTTTAAAACTTTCAACTGTATTTTTGTTGCATAATTGACCTTTGCAAGTTGTTTCTCTTTTCTCCTTTCGGGGGTTTTCTTAGCAGGGGAAAACAAGGTTGGGAAATCGGACCCTTGGGGGCCGCCTTTCTGGGGAAAATTTTCCCCTTTTTTTAAAAGGGACTAGTGTAGGGCCCAAAGGGAGAGCAGAAAAACTGAAAAGTCCCTTTTTTTCCCCTTCCCAATTTATTTTGAAAATGCTGAGTTTTTTTATCACTTTTTTTGTTTTTTTTGACTTACTTCCTGATTGGCAAATTGGGGTTTCTAGATAGGGGAAGTTTAAGATGTGGTTGGGTGGTAATTTTTGGGCCCATTTACTTTTTAATTTACAGGGGCCCCCAGCCCAAACACTGCTAAACTTCCCAAAAGGGCGGGAGAAAGTGGCTTGTAAAAAAAAAGTTGTGTACAAAAGGGTAGGAGAAAAGATCTTCTCCTTAATCTGAAGAGTCAGGTTGTTGTGGGAAAAAGAAGGGGCTTTTTTTAAAAAAAAAATTTTGTTCCCCAATCCCAAAAAAAAAACATAGTACACAAGTGGGTGGGACCCTTTGGGGATGTGGGGGGAAAAACCAAACTC
>JAODAL010025897.1:0-57764 GCA_025379985.1 Phyllomedusa bahiana | reverse complement strand
TTTTATCGCCATTGAATCTCTCGAGGCTGCCAGCACGGGTTTGCTATAGCTACAGACCCATTGAAGCTCTCGAGGCTGCCAGCACTGGTTGCTATAGCTACAGACCTGGCTTCGACTGCAGCCTAGTGGAAGCCAGTAAACACGTCCCTGAATGCAAAATGAAGCCAAGAAAACAGGACAGAAGTGAGACGAATCAATTTAGTGAGACAACCCCCTTTAATGGGAGCCTAGGGTGCACGTCCTGTGTGTGCCAGTTTGATGCTGCAGGGTGCTACATAATCATGCGCTGCCGCCCCCCCCCCCCCCTCTACCACCTCATACATACTGCACTGGTGACTTTACGGTTCCCTTCCGCCCCTTAAACGCCCACTTACCGTTAAAAATAAATCCCCCTTTGCCCTTAGAGCTGTGAGCCATGGTGGATACTTCCGGTCTCTAAAAATATGAGTGGCCGGGCTCTGTGTGTGATGTCGAAGCGGTGAGTCAAATCGGAAGTCTCCCTCTATGCCACTACGAACTAAAGAAGCTAAATGAGGAGGGGAGAGGAGGGGGATGCAGCTTCACAGTTTTACACTAGATGGATTCCTGGTGGCTGAGTAGGTTCCTGAACACGCACAGAGCACTTGGCAGTAAGATTATAGCAACGTTTCATGTATAAAATAATACTATAAATAAGACAACGAAGGAACAAGTGGAAAAAAAACGACTGACAAACGACACCCGGCTACTGACCGCAAAACACAACATCTAAAGATGGCCGCCGGGAGTGACGCCAGACGGCAATTTACACCGATCACACACGTCGTCGGTTCCTGTGACACCTACAGGCTGCACCGCCTTGGTGTCAATCTTGTACCCTCCATGCACAAGTCAGTCTAAAAAAGATGGCCACCTCATATTATATATCGGCACATATGGCTCGAAGTTTTACCCTTGCCACTCGTCTCTCCAGGACACATCCCCCCCCCCCCCAATCTCTTTACTTTCAGGTCCTGGTTTAAACCTTTGCCTTTTTGAAGGAAAAAAAAAAAAAAAAAAATCCACGCACTTTGACTTTTTTTCCTTTTCCAGTTTTTTTAAACTTTTTTTTTCTATTAAATATATTAAAAAAATATTGCGGAAACACGCTGAGGCATGCAGCTCTGGTCTCAGAGTGGCGTTAAATAAAGTATTTACAAAAAAAAAAAAAAAAAATTATCCTCTTCCATTCTCTAGATTAATGCAGACAGAGGGTTAATAGGAACATTCCCTTTTAGGACCGTAGAGTAGGATTACATTTGCATATTGTACTCTAGTCACAGCCAAAGCTGCATTCAAAATGGCATTCTGCTGTTATTGCTCACTTCTCGTTGCTCCCTCCTGCTGTAAGGCATTGTGGGAGTCTTCTTCATGCACACATGTTTTGAAAGCATTGGATGTGACTGGAGTATAGGACACAATGTACACTTTCTTGCAGTTTCTGGCCATAGACTAGGGTTACATTGCATATTGTACTCGAGTCACAGCCAAATCAGCATTCAAAAATGGCATCCTGCTGTTATTACTTGCTTCTTGTTGCTAGCCCTTGCTGTAACGCATTGTGGGAGTTCTTTCACACTGCATCATCGCTTGCAGCATTGAATGTGACTGGAGTATAGGACACAATGTACACTTTTTCTTGCAGTTTCTCAGACTAGGGTTACATCGCATGTTGTACTCTAGTCACAGCCAAAGCTGCATTCAAAATGGCATCACGCTGTTATTGCTTACTTCTCGTTGCTACTAGTGTTGAGCCGAAATGGTTGAATTCGAAATGGTTAGTTCGGCACGAACTTTGTTTCCCCCAAACCCGAGCCGAGCCCATTGACATCGACTAATGGGGTTCAGCGTTCGGGTCAGCATTAGTTTTGGCTCGCCCCGAACTTGAATTTTTCAGTGCTCGCTCATCTCTTGTTGCTACCTCTTGCTGTGACGCATTGTGGGAGTTCTTACAAGCTGCATCATCGCTTGCAGCATTGGATGTGACAGGAGCACAGGACAGAATGTACCCTTTTTCTTGCAGTTTTTAACCAAGCCATGATTGAACAGCTACACAGGACATCTGATCTATAGATGGTGTGCCCTTTGAATGTATTTTTAGGTCTTGTAAAAAGGACCCCATAATTTTTGGCAGTGCTTTTTGGGTAACCACTAATGTAAAAAATAAATTAGAAAATCTCTGTGGCCTGTGCGGACACCTAGAGGCCAAACAGGCGAGACTGTTCCCTTAAAAGGGAGAACGAGAAGAAAAAAAAAAAATAATAATTTTAAAATTTGAAAATCTCGCTTTACAGCCTACAGTAAAACCAAACGTCATCACTGATCACCAGCAGGCAGATAAACGGAACTATACACCATAAAAACCACAAAACAAGAAAAAAGCCGGAGAGCAGACACGGGGTAAAAAGTGAGGGGGCGGAGTTAGAGAAGGACCGATTATGTCACCAGTAGGAGGAGCAATGTCATGTTCCAGATTCGGGTGTTTTCGCCAATGAAGTGATTAGTGTTGGGGGGACCGTTCCATTGACGACTGCTCCAGGAAAATAAAGTATAATACAAAATAAACTAAGGTGAAATGAGTGAACTGAATTAAAAAAATATTAAATTGAAAAAAATTCAACAAATTTGAAAACAAATCAATACAAAATTGAAAAAAAAAAAAAAAAATTTCCATGCACTAGTATCTTTTAAATAAGCAAAAACGAATTCAGCAATTGTGTCCAGAAAGGGCCGGTGTTACGGGCTCTATGGAGCGCTGTGCGCCCATGAATGGCGTTTACATCTTAAATCCTTATGTTGATGTAGCAGAGCCAGAATATGTGATCTAGGGCCACAGGTATGCAACGGTTTTGGTCTAAAATTCACTTTTTTCTCCATAGAAACCTATGGGGGAAAAAAGTGAATTTTAGACCAAAACAGTTTCATACATGTGGCCCCTAAAGTCTAAAATTCTTCATAGGAGGATGGAACGACTTTGATCTGTGGTCTCTGGAGAAGCGACCCTGATAGTGCGCTCTTTGAGATGCCCTTCTAGCAAAGGATCTAGGAGTTTACAGCCCCCTCCCTAATTTTAGGAGAAGCTAAAACTTTTATTGCAACCCGTTACCTCGTCTCTCTGCTGCTCCTCCTGGAAAAATAGAACTAAATTGCCACTTGGGTGCAGGGCCTACGGCTTGTAGGGCGAAGGTAGACTGCTGCTTAGGGCACCACTTCATCCCAGACAAGAATGGGGTGCAAGAAGGTATGAATTAGGCTGAATTTTCCATTGGGGGGAGCTATGTGCCTTATTTGCCTAGGGCACCCCTTGTCCCAGTCCTGACTGGGTGTAACCGCTGTCCAATCAGTGCCGACTGTGTCAGACTATAGCTACTGACGAGCAATTTTAATACCTACCATGTTTCCCTGAAAATAAGGCAGCATCTTATATTAATTTTTTCTCCTAAACATGCGCTATGTCTTATCTTCAGGGGGTGTCTTATTTTTCCACAATTAAATTATAGCAGCTATACTATGTGTGTGTAATTAAAATAAAATATAATATATATTATATTTTTAAAATATAATATATAAATATATATTATATATATTATATATATATATATATATATATATTATATTTTATATTCATTCAATCGAAAGTTTAGAGCAAAAACCCAAAATATATGTATGTAAAGGACATTTTAATGGCAGCTGCAGTGACTTAATCTCAAAGGATGGCAAAATGTGACCTGCTGGGACTTGTGAACTAGAAGTTCCGCATGCCCCATCAGCCATCCTGTGAGATGTGTGGTGTGTGTCAGGGCTGGGTCTTTCATCCCTCACTTACTTGTACACTTTGTCTCCTGTCCTGGGATGTTCGGGACCTCTGGTGACATCAGTCACATGACCTCCTCTGCACAGGTCCTTCAACATTCAGGTGTCCCAGGGCCGTTTCTTGGGGTGGGCGGGGCTTGGGAACACCTGCCCTCCCTCCCTCCCCCCTACCTTTCTTTCTACCCACCCTTAGGGACGGCCTGTATGGGGAGCTGCAGCAATGATTTCCGCTATGTCTTATATTAGGGAATTCAACAAAATCTCTGCTAGGTCCTACTTTCGGGGGTTTCTTATTTTCGGGGAAACACGGTAGTTGTCCATTTGATCTTTCCCGGAGTAGTAACAGAGGAACAGCACAACGCAGATTGGTTACAGGAGTTGTCCAAGATGACAGCTTTTGAGGGGCCACTACAGGGAATGCAGTAAAACCCAAAGAACAAAACCCCACTCTGCAATCTGTAAGTGCTTTCAAAATATACAACCTCTGCCCCCTTTCTCTGTTTTGGAGACACCTGGGGCAGCACCAGTAAGCAATAAAGCCCTTAGACTACAGGCCTTACTGCAGGAATGTGTATAGTAATACAGGCACCGGAGACCCTCCATACTTATATATACATTATACACAGATATGTACGGTTCTCATGCTGGATGGCGAAATAATCTGCACGGTTAAGCAAAAGGGTAGGGAGAAAAAAAACAAAAAACTTATGATATGTGTAGTATAAACCCAACAAAAACACCAGCGGACACAAACAACTCACTGCTGCAGGGTCCCCGTGTGACGCAAGTGAAGGCACCTGGAAGCGGTGCGGTACATTCGATCGTTCCACGGACCACGCTCGGCCACGGACCCTGCTGTACGTTACATATACAATACACATCTCTATAGTCACATGCATTGGTCCTGGGCGGCGCACACCGAGTGTGAGCGACAATCGCTTTGTGTCGCGTAAAAGTCTCATGGAAAGGAGAAAAAAAATAAAAATAAAACAATAAATGTTGCTTATGGAATATACAACTATGTGTCCGAGGCAGGAGAGTCAGCAGTTTTTCCGGATGTCGGCGTAGACCACGGTTTCGGATTTGTTGATCTGGTTGCCGGCCGTTCCCGAGTGATCCAGCTGAGCGTATATTACTGGCCCCTAGGAGAATGGGAGAGAAGAGATTATTACAGGGATATATAGGGTTAGATGATAGAAGGAGAGAAGCTGAGCTCTGATATATAGGGTTATATGATAGAGGGAGAGGAGCTGAGCTCTGTGATATATAGGTTATATTATAGGAGAGGAGCTGAGCTCTGTGATATATAGGGTTATATGATAGAGGAGAGAAGGTGAGCTCTGTGATATATAGGGTTATATGATAGAGGAGAGGAGCTCACATGGCTGGTACTATAATCCACTGTGGATTTTATAAGCCGAAATACCTCAGTAAATCTGTTCCATATCTAGTCACAACAGATCTCCTCCTTATCTATACAATGTTCCCTCTATTCCTGGGTACAGTGTGGTTTCGACACTGCAGTTACTTGCCGCTGACCAATCTTTCTCCACACAAGTAAACATGATCGGCTTCACCCCTTTTGGGTATTTCTCTTTCCCTACACAAGTCTATGTTGGCGGTCATGTGACATCATAGTGTGACCCCTTGTGTAAAGGATTTTTAGAAATCTTTGATAGACTAAGTGATGCATCCTAGAACATTAGAAAGGAAATGATTAACTCCCATTCCACAGTTCAGTAGGCGGCCAGCAGGGATCACACCAAACGTCACCGACGTAGCAGTAACAGCCGGAGTCATCCTTGAAATTGTGAACTGCAAAGCAGGGATTTTGGATCCATTTTTTTTTTTTTTTTTTTTACCTTAAAATTAACTCACCTTGAATTATACAAAAGCAAACAAACAAAAAAACTAGAAGACCTGATACAACCACAAAATTCTTTATCCTGTGGAAAGCAGTCAGGTTATCACCTAACTTATTACCAACCCCAGCTAGTAGAGTCCTAAATTGTAATAGTCCATTTGTAATTGAAGGAAAAGCCCAACCAGAAAAATTTGTGAAAAAAGAAAAAAAAATTTTTTAACAAAATTAAAAAACCAAACAAAATCCTCAAAAACACGAGAGCGCTCTTGGCAGAAATTAGACCTTCCCTGGTCTTCAGCGGGCAGATGGGAGGCTATGGATAGGTTGCGTAACAGACAGACAGACGTCAAATTACATCAATCCCGATCCCAGGCTTCTTTACTCCAGGAGGAATCCATTTTTCTCCCCATCTACTTATAGACCTTAGATGGCAATACCAGGCAACAAATGCCCTTCACCTCTGTCCAAAATGAAAATCTGGGAGACTCCAACCCTTTTTTTTTTTTTTTTTTTTTTTTTTATATATATATATTAGGCACACCCCCACTGTCTGTTTCTAGAAGAAAAAAAATAAAATAATTTTTTTTTTTCCCCACATTTACTGCAGTTTTTCACTTTGGGAGTTTGAAGAAAGAAAGTCAAATGCTGTTCCTGACCAGACATTTTCCTTTTACTTCGTACCTACAGGTTTGAAGGCTATAATTTTTTCACGCTCAGTTATTCCACTTTTTTTTTGCCTTTTCTCTGTGCGATGTACGGCTATCTTTCTGCAATTTTTATTATTTTCTTTGAACGATTTTTTTCCCAATATTAAATTTTATTAAATAAATAAAACAAAAAAATAAAACCAGCTTAAAGGCCTGGCTCACAGAGAGGTTCTGTTGGTAACATCCATCGCAGCTCCCGTTTGGAAACTCTTGGCGAATGGTCCATGGTGTACGTGACCATTGTGAAACAGACCTCATGGCTTCCATTTTCACCTCTGCGCTGGAGGTTCAGAATGTAACCTCCAAAGCAGATGTGAAGCAAGCCTGACTTGCATATTCAGTGTAGAAGGCACTAGCAATGTATTCAGCACAACCTCTATTCACGTGTAGGGTAAATGACGGCCTGGAAGCAGATAATCTATCCTACCATGGCATCCTTGGACTGCGCTATTGTGATCGCCAATTTTGGCGCTTGGCACAGTATCTGTGGAGCAAGCTGCAAACTCATTTTCTGTGGTTATACTTTACCCACAGCTCGGAGGCGTCAGATGAAGGAAGGGGGGGGGGGAGGGGTAGCACCCACCCTACTTTTTAACAGAAGCGAGGTGAAGGCGCAAACGTTTGTATAAAATTTAAAACCCCCAAAAAAGGGGAAAAGAACTGCTGTTAAAAAAGGGGCTTTTAATTTAAAAAGCTTTCGGCCCGAAAAAAGCTACTTTTTTTCAGTTTTTGCCTTTCAAAAGTCATAACTTTTTTCAGTGAGGACTCATTTTATGCAGGAAAAGTTGTATTTTTGTGGATGTAATTTTGGGGATTTTAAACATAAAAAATTTACTGAAAAAAATTTTTGAAACATTTTGCATTTAGCCCAAAAATTAAATTCTGCAGTTTTTTTTTTTTTTTTTAAACACCTTTCACACTGCATTCCCCACGGAGTTTCCCAAACGGCCCCCGACTAATATTTTGCCCCTGGATCTAAGCTGTGGGGAAAAGGGCCCTGAACACTTTTTGCGGGGAGGACGGGTCCAAAATTTCCCTCCTAAACACTTTTTTTGCAACTTTTTTTTTGCTTCTGGAAAAAATTTGTTGGAGGGACTGCAGCTAAAAAGGGGTCTACAGATTACTACACGTTTCCCCCTGCCCTGTGGATGTTAACGCAATGTGCTTAGTATAAGACATGAACAGTACAGCCACCTGTGTTATGAGTTGACCTATACTGTGCTAGTCAATATTGGGGGAAAATTTATTAAAACAACCCGACCAAAAAGGCCCAAAAACAGAGCCCCTTACCCCCCTTAAGGGTGGGCCGGGGCCCTTTTTCCCAAATTTTTTACCCCTCCCTCCCCAACCCCTTCCAAAGACCCAAAAAAAATTTTTTTTTTTTTTTCTGGCCCAAACATAGCTAGGGGGGGCCTTTTTTTTTTTTTGTGGGCCCAAAGGGGTTTGTTTAATGTGTAATTGACCAAAAGGGCCCTCTGTCCCACTGCACAAAAAAAACCGCCCGGGTTTTTTCAGCTTTTTTCCCTTTCTTTGGGAAAAACGACTGTAATCCACCCCCCATAAATCTATAGTGAAAAAGGGTGTCTCCCATAGACTCTAAAGGGGAAAAAGGGGTGTCTCCTTTAGACTCTATAGGGGAATTTGGGGGTCTCCCTTTTGGACTCTATAGGGGAAAAGGTGTCCCCCATAGACTCTATAGTGAAAAGGTGTCTCCCATAGATCTTTGAAAAAAAGGTCCCGCTGTCTCCCATAGATCTATAGTAAGGGTCCCGCTGTCCCCCAAAACTTATTTTGAGGTCCCGTTCCCCATGACTCTTAGTAAGAAGCCCCGCTGTCTCCCCTAGACTCTATAGTAAGAACGTCCCGCGCTCCCAAGACTTATATTTAAAAAACGTCCGGTTTTCCCATAGATTATGTAAGAAGTCCCGCTGTCTCCCCATAGCTCTTTAAGAAACGCCGCTGTTCCTAGATCAAAGTAAGAAGTCCCGCTGCCCCCCCCCATGACTCTATGTAAAAAAACGTCCCGCTGTCCCCCCATAGACCTATAGTAAGAAGTCCCGCTTTTCCCCCCAAAAACTTATAGTAAGAAGCCCCGCTGTTCCCATAACTCTTTTGTAAAAAGCCCCCGCTTTCCCCCATGACTCTTAGAAAAACAACCCCCCTTTTCTCCCATAGCTCTATATAAAAAAGTCCTGCTGTCCCCCCATAATTGTGTAAAAACGTCCGCTGTCCCCCTTAACTCTTGTAAAAGTCCGCGGGTCTCCCATGGTTCTTAGTAAAAGTCCCCTTTCCCATAAATCTATGTAAGAACTTCCCCTGTCTCCTTGATCTATTTTAAAAAAGTCCGCTGTTCCCATAGACTCTTTAGTAGAAACGCCCTGTGTCTCCCTAGACTCTATGAAAGAACGTCCCGCTGTCCCCCATAGACTCTTTATAAGAACTCCCGCGTCTCTGGCTTTTTTTCGCTGTTTTTTTTTTTATGGTCGTATTTGAACATGCTCAAAAAAAAAGCCAAGGGGGGCCCGAAAATTTACTACAGGAGGTCTAGGAAAGCGCCGGGGGCATCTTTTGGCGGTTTTTTTGCTGCGATTTTTCAATGAAAACCCCCCCAGGAACCAAAGTCCCCCCATAGTGGGGGTTTAACAAGGTTATAATTTTCAAATTACATCCAAGTGTCCAATGTTTGTCCTTTTTTGTACCCTTTTTTAATAAAATGATCATGCTTTGGTGCTAAAAGATTTTTGCGCAAAATTTATATATTTTTTCGCCTAAAAATTTGTTTTTTTTTTTTTTTGGGGCTGAACCCATTTTTTGCGGATTTTGGGAAAATACTTTTCTTTACAGATTTTTGGCGCTTATAAAGTTTTCCCCTTCGACGTTTAAAAAAAAAATTTTTCAGATTTTTTTCCGCCCCGAAACGTTTACAGATTTTGGGGCAAATCCTTTTTAAAATATATTGCGCCAAAATATGTAAAAAAAAAAAAATTGATTTTTTTGCGCCCCCCAATCTGAAAAACCCTTTTTTGCGTCGAAGCGGATCCGCCCCCAAAAATTTTTAAGAGAATGTTTTGGGTTTAAAAAAATCCCTAAAAAAAAAAAAAAAAAAAAAAAAACCTTATTTTTAGCGTCGAAACAAAGATTTATTTTTTGGCGCTTTTTATAAATTTTTCCCTTCTGACGCTAAAAATACTTTTTTTTTTTACGGATTTTGGGGCCAGAATCCGTTTTTTAATGGATTTTGGCACTAAAATCCTTTTCTTGTATTTTGGCGCTTATAAAGTTAAGATAAGGATTTTAGCGCCAAAATCCATTAAAAAACTGATTCTGGCCCTAAAATCCATTAAAAAAAAAAAAAAAAAAAAAAAAAAGTATTTTTAGCGTCAGAAGCGAGATAAATTTTTTTGGGACCAAAATCCCTAAAAATGGCTTTAGGGCCAAAAAATCTGTAAAACACGTATTTTTTTCAAAAAATAATGAGAACTTTATTAGGCTAAAAACCGTTTTTTAAATGGCTCAAGATGACATATAAATGCAAAGAGGTGCTTTATATCCCCTTTTGTAGGGGGAAGTTAATCCCAAAGGCTTAATTTATGCAGACATTAAAAAACAGGCTTAAACACAAGCAAAAACGCTTGTATAAAACGCTCCAAAAAACGCAAATCGCGGCAAAAAACTGCCATTTTTTCAGCTGCTTTTGACAGGAGGGGACAGAAAACTCAGTTTCATGAACGTTTTTAGTATTTTGTTTTTTGTCCACTGCAGTGTAGACATAGCCTAACACAGAATTTTGGGGGTGGGCACAGTACATTATGTTTGGGGGGTGGAAAGTGACAAACCACAACTGCGCCATTTTTGCGTGGGTTTTGTTTTTTTTTTTGGCGTTCACTCGAAGCATATAAATAGCAGGTTATCTGTATCCTGCAGGTTGATAAGTTTTCCTGTGATCCAAAAAATACTTAGGGGGTTTGTTATGTTTCGGGAACTTCAAAAAAATTTTTTAAAAAAGACTTTTCTTTTTTTTAAAAAATTTTGGGCGACATTTTTTTTTCTTCCAAACTTTTAAACCCCTGAGGCCCTTTTCCCAATTTTTGGGGGGTTTTGAATTGTACCTTTTTAATAGGCACCCCTTTTTGGGATAAAATGTGACTTTTTGAAAAATTTTTTTGGAGATAGAAATGCCACCCTGGATTTTTTTTTTCTTCCGGAAATTTTGAAAACTAACCTTTCCAAGCTGCGGTTCCCCTCATGGGGAGGGGGGGAACATTACCATCACCTTTTTTTTCCCCTTATTTTTTTGGCCCCCAGCTCCCCCCTTTTGCTTTTTTGGGGCCCGGCGGATGTAATGAACCCGCAGCCCCCCTTTGCGGGGGTGGGTTAAAAGCCCCCCAGCGCACGGCCCCCGCTCCATAACCCCATTTGAATTTTTCGGGAAAACGTCCAAATGCGTTAATAGGGGTTTTTTTCTCACCAAAATTTTTGGGTTTTGGTTTTCCCAGATGTGGGGGAAAGGAAAAATGAAGATTTTTCTAAAACCCCACATTGCTGTTTGTTTTTTACCCCTTTTTCAGACTGATAAAAAATTTTTTAACCTATCCCTAAGCGCAAAAGGGTTTCTCGGTTTCCGAACCACCCTCTTTTCCCCCTTCCCCTTTACCCCATTGCCCCAAAAGGGCTGTTTTTGGTCCAAACCAGGGCCGAGTCACTCCCTGTTGAGTCTTCCCCTTAGAAACGGGGAGCTTTTTTCCCCCCAAATTTAAATGACGAGTTTAAAAACCCCCTTGAGCTCATAGTTTTTTTGGATTTTTTAAAAATTGTAGTGAAAAAACACTAACAGGAATAGCTAGTAATTGCCAATCTCTGGTATAGAACCACCCACAGCCTGACCATGAGGGTGCAAATTTTGGGGCCCCGGTCGGGGCTTTAAACCCAATTTTTTGGTAAAAAACCCCCTTTTAAAAAAAAAGGGAAATTCAAACAGGGCAGGTTTTCCCCTGCAGATTTTTACCCTGAAAACCCCTTTTTGGTACGTGGGAGGTAGATGGTATTTTACAAAAGAACCTGACCCAATGCCATTCCCGGGAAATTTTCCCCTTTCTCGGGAAATGTATGGCGTACAAGGTTTTTAGGCTAAAATGTCCAAACGGGGGCCCCCCCGGCCCCCCTATTGGGCCCCCTGCAACTGGGGCCCCAAATTTTTTTCCTTCCCAGGGAAAAACGGAGCGTTCCCCTTCACCCCAAAAAATTTTCCCTTTTTTTCCCCGGGCCAAAAAACATCGGGTTTGCGGGGTTTCCGGGAAACGGAGCCCTTTGCCCCAAACTTCAGTCGTAATTTTTTATTTATTTTTTTTTTAAAAAATTGTGAACCATTCCTGCAAGCAACAAAAAAATCAAAAAAGCAAAAAAACCCAAACAAAGCGGGAAGAAAAAAAAATGCTGCAAAACCACATGAAAGAAAACTTTTCCTTTACAAATTTTGGGGAAAAAGGTCAAAAAAGCTTTTAAACCCTGCACGGTTCCAGAGGGGGCGCTGGTTACCAAAGCCTCCGTATCAGAGGGAGACCTGCGGGGGGCGGGTGTTTAAAAACCCGGGGGAAACAAAAAAGCTCCCCGGTTTTTGGGGCCCGCCCGCCCCGGCCCTCTGCAAAATGCAAGGAAACAAGGGCGTATACAATTCGACAGGTGCAAATGAAGCCGGACAATAAAAAAAGATGGCAATATGGAAGGAACGATGACGGAGGCAAACAGAGGGAGGGGGGGGGAAACAAAAAAAATGAAAAAAAAAGAAAAAAAAAAAAAAGAAGGGGGGAAAAACACAAGTAAAACAAACAATTCAATAATGAGGAATGCATAAGGACACAAAACACAAATCACACAAATGGCGTCTAAATGGACGGGTTTGGGGGCTTTAAACATAACACGGGGGAAGCATTGGGAACCCCCCGGAGTGGAGGACAAGAAAGCCAAGCCCAGTACACCGAGCACAGTGTGGGCCCTAAACGGGGGCCCCCCCCCCGCACAAAAAACGAGGCCCGGAAAAACAAATTTACAAGGGGGTAACAGCCCAAGTTGATGTGTCCCAAAATTTTTCTTAAAAACCAAGGCCGGACGATTACCCAACAAAAAACCTTTTTGTTGGGGGCCAAAAAAACCGGGCTGCAAAATTGGGGTTTTTTCCCCTCATTTCCCGCCCATTTTACCCAAGGGGGAAAGGTTTCGCTAAAAAATATTAAACTTGAGAGTCAAGGGGACTTTAAACTTTCAGACACAAGAACAAAACGGCCCCCCAAACAAAAAAAAGTGTTACCCTCTTCCAATGGGGTTTAATAGAGGCAACCAAAATACTCCAATAAAAAAGGGGAAAAATTGGGAAATTTTTTCCCCCCAAAAAATTTCCCAAGAAATTTAGAGTAAAATATAGATTTTTTTTTTATTTAAATTTTTTTAAAAAAAAAACTACCAACGGGAAAATTTGATTTTTATTAAAAAAACCCAAAAAAAAAATTTTTTGCTTTTATTTTTTTGGGCAGGGGATTTTATTTTAGCAGTCCTATGCAAATAAGAAAAAAAAAAAAAAAAAATCTTTAGCTTGATCGAAAAAAAAGAAAAAAATCTGAACCACCCGGGGGGGGACAAATTTTTCCCCAATTTTTTCCAATATAATGCGCTTATCTGCATGCAGTCTTCGTAAATAATAGTAGGTGATAAAAAAGAATAAACCCCTTTTTTTTTTTTTTTTGGGACGGGGTTTAGAAAAAAAACCCATTGGGGACAAACTGTAGTGCAATGACGAGATCAATACATGAAAGGATCATGGGTTCATCATTTTCTGAACTGGGTTTCCTGCTTTCTTCACACTGATCAGTTCCTTCTGATAAAACTTTCCCACCCTTGGTTTCCCTTGGGGAAGAAAAACGGTAAAAATAAAAAAACCCCTCACTGCTATCAGATTTCACAGAGGTGGAAGTCGGGGAAAAATTTAAAAAACCGGGAAGTCTTGTAATGGGGGGAAAAATTAATAATTATATATTATATAATTATATAATATTATTATATATTATATATAAAATTTATAAATTCACACCACACAACAACCACACACACAACACCACCACCAAAACCCAACCACCCACACACCCACCCCCCTAAACCCCCAAAAAGGGTTTTGCCCCCAATTCTTTTTATACCCCCTGCATCCAGCTCTGTGTGCTCGAAGGGGCGGTTGTTTGTTTGAATTTCATTCATTGACCCGCAGGATGACTCACCCGGCCTTTCCTCTCTTTAGTCAAAGGAAAGCTCTGTTTATGCCGAGCTGTGAGTAGTTCAAGGCTCAGAGGGGAAAACTTTTGCCTCCAGGACAAGATCCTCGGTTTTAAACCCTGCAGGAACCAAATGTGTTTTTTTTTTTCTTTATAATCACAGATATTGGGTTTTTTTTTTATTTTTTTGCCCCATTTGACTAATTACTAAGGAGCACAGGGCGGGAGTTTAAATGACAGCACCCGGGGTTTGAAAAAACCAGTGCTGCCTGGGGGAGGGTTTGTCTGAGCTGTGCGCCGGGGCTGAGGGTCTCAGCCGGTCGTTCCCGGAACGAGCTGTAAACAATGGATCACTAAAAGGAGCAGCTAAGACAAAAAAAAAAACAGTGCAAAATTTTTAATAATGATGAATGGTGAAATTGTTTGTTATTTCATTTGCAAGCTTCTCACGTCAATTTTACTTCATGGCAAAGCCCCTTTAAGTGAGGATTACTCAGTTGTTCTCTTCCAGGAACACCATGGGGCTTACATAGAAGAGTGTGATCAGCAGGACCTAAATAGTGTAATGAGACTACATAGAGAGAAGCAGCACCTACAGTAAAGTGAGATTCGTCTGCCCTGCTAGTTTTCTCTCTACATCACATTTAGGAGAGGACAAGATTTGACATGTAAAGTGTTAGTTGCACAGGACTGTTGAAAGAAAAAAAATACTGCTCCCCCCCCCCCCTACAAAAACGTCTTCTAGGAATATTTTTCACCAAAAACTAAATTTTGATCAGTGAGGAGTCCACCCATCATCTGAGCTAATCCCAAATAATGAGCCCGCTTGATCATATGAACTCCTCACGAACAGTGGAGAGCGCTCCTCCCTGCCCAGATCTCCTAGAAATGACTTCCTAATCCTTGCACCTCCTTCAGACATAAGCCGAGGACACGCCCCGTCAACCTAACGCCCCCCCCCCGTGTCTTGTAGCCGGCCCATTAGGAAACAGTGGGACGCGGACACTGTCGGAGAGAAGCGCAGCACACACACAAGACAGGAAGGGGTTAACTGTTAAGCCAAACACAGAGAATACATAAAGTACCAGCCCCGAGAGTTGTTACCATGAGAGAAACGCAGCGGATGATTCAAAGACACCAGATATAAGGCCTTAATCCATCGTCTACATCATACATGGGCTCTGTAAGGGAGAGCAAGAGACTGCCATTGTGTGGAGAGGAAGGAGGAGAGTCCCGGGCTCATGCACCAGCCAATGCAACCAGATTTGTTTAGTGGTTTAAGAAGGAAAGGAGAGCACCCCGCGAGCCATGCAAGTCAAAAAGGAGAGCACCCCGCACCGCGAGCCATGCAAGTCAAATGAAACAGGTTAATAGACGTACAGCTTCCACCACAGCAACTGCTCATGCACTGTACACCACTGCAGATCGCCATCTCCCACCCATACAGTGACCCTGGCGGAGGAACCCCACCTCTCACAGAGCATCATAGCCAAGAGCAAAGTGACCTTGGGGGTAAGGGGGGCGGGGTCCCTAAATGGAGATTTCCATCAATAACCTCCAGTCCTGGCAGCACTTGTGGAAGGGGAAAGAAGGGAAGAGGGTCACGCTTGCACAGGACTCCCTTTACCCCCTGGAGTTCCCCCTAAGGGAGGGAAGGTTGGTTGTACATGGAACGCTCCATTCTGACCTATAGGGGTTCCCCTCAAGGGAGCGGAAGTTCGGTTGTACCATGAGAACCTCCACCTTCGACATATAGGAGTTCCGTGACAAGGGAGGTAAGGGTTCGGTTGTACATGGAACGCTCCATTCATGACCTATGGAGTTCCGTCAAGGGGATGGGAAGGTTCGGTTGTACATGGAACGCTCCATTCTGACCTATAGGAGTTCCCGTCAAGGGAGCGGAAGGTTCGGTTGTACATGGAACGCTCCATTCTGACCTATGGGAGTTCCCGTCAAGGGAGCGGAAGGTTCGGTTGTACATGGAACGCTCCATTCTGACCTATGGGAGTTCCCGTCAAGGGAGCGGAAGGTTCGGTTGTACATGGAACGCTCCATTCTGACCTATGGGAGTTCCCATGAAGGGAGCGGAAGGTTCGGTTGTACATGGAACGCTCCATTCTGACCTATGGGAGTTCCCATGAAGGGAGCGGAATGTTCGGTTGTACATGGAACGCTCCATTCTGACCTATGGGAGTTTCCATGAAGGGAGCGGAATGTTCGGTTGTACATGGAACGCTCCATTCTGTTCTATGGGAGTTCCCAGAGTTCCCAGTACAGGGGAGCGCTGTGTTCTCCATTCTGTTCTATGGGAGTTCCCATCAAGGGAGCGGAATGTTCGGTTGTACTTGGAACGCCCAAAGAACAGAATGGAGAGTCATGTGCCAACGCAGCCGTCTCTCTATTCCAAGTTAACACTTTCTGCTGGCGCATTACATGGTGGACACCAACATTGCCAGATAGACCCTATTGACCACAATGGTGTCCGCAAGATTCAGGTTGTGGTTTCTGTGCCGCACGCGGAGCTATTTTTCCTCCATCATTTTTGACGTAATCTGCGTTGGAGGTCGGGGAAGCCTGTGCTGCAGAGGCAGCGCCAGATTAGTTAAATGACTCCTACCAACACCTGACAGGCACTCGCTCACTACAACGGGGTCCGTTAAGTCTCCACTGTGATTTCCTTCACAGTAACAGAAAAATGGTGCAGTATGCTAAGCTATCCCCCCCATCGTTTATGATGGATTCTGCATCAGAGGTTCCATTGGGAGCCTGTGTCACAGAGGCGGCACCAGATCAGTTACCTTATGGACACCAATGAGGTCTGTGAGGTTACTGTTGTGGTCTGCCTAATTGGTGATGGAATCTGTGTTGCAGGGGTTGGACACCAATGGCACTCAATAGACCCCATCGACTACAGTGAGGTCTATCGGGTTTCTGTTGTGGTCTCTCTAATCTGTGGTGGAATCTATACCAACGCAGATGTGAACTGGGCCTTACAGGAAAAGTGCCTTCAGAAGGAATAAAACAAAATTTGTAAATGTTGACAGTCAATAGCAGTGACCCCACTGACTGCTAGAGAAAAGAGGGCCAGAGTCAGTAGTATACTGGAGTGTACCGAGATATAATCTCTGGGTCCGATTGACTTGAATCTGGACCGTAGTGTTGCGAGTTAAACAAGCTCTTGTAGCTCCGTGGAGACTGAAGAATCAAAGTGACACGAAACGCGTTGTTTCTAGAACAAGACAATTCACTTCCATCTCCACGGATCTGCAAGCACTTATTTAAATGGGTTGTCTCACTACAGACATTGAAGGCATATCGCTAGGTTCTGAATGGAGAGGTGGTCGGGACTCTCCCATAGATATTAATGGGAATTCCGAGAAAGAGTATCCTCTGAACTTCCATACAGGTCTATGGGAGAGTCCAGACTACCTCTTCGATCAGGACATCGGGTCCTAGAGGTGGGACACAGACCTGACCCATCTCCTAAATGAACCCCAAAACCTATCCATTCTGAACAAAGAGCTGGTCAGGTTTTCTCCCATAGACATGAATGGGAGAATTCTCCTCTGAATTCCCATTAATATCTATGGGAGAGTCCCGATCACCTCTCCATTCAGATCCTAGCGATATGCCATCATTGTCTGTAGTGAGACCACCTCTTTGACGCCTAAAACTATGGTCTGGACTCAAGTCACCCGTACCCCAAGATTATATATCTCGGTACAAACCTTATGTCCACCCTGCACCTAATGGTGGATAAAACCGTACGAGGAAGCAGTGATGTCCATGTGAACCTGGCCTGTACCGGTTTCCCAGCATTTTGATGTGTGGAAAGTTGAGTATATACAACTTGGTGAGTATATACTACTGTATACTCTTGCAAATATCCCATAATGATATTACACTAGGAAGTACATTAAGTTTTTTATTTTTTACATTGCATCAGAGCTATACTGGGTTCCTTCTCAGGCTGGGCTCCCATGGTGCGGATAAAATCTTGGCTGCCTATGACCTTACAGAGTTTGTTGGAGAAAGCTGTTCCCTCAGCACTATACTACTCCCTGGAGCTGGCCAGGTACGACAGCTCACAGCCCCTGCATGGGAGCGGCTCTGTGCAACAAAAAAAAAAAAAACCCGCCAGATTTCCTTATACAAGGGCAGGCTAAAAACCAACCCCTGGCACAGTGCCACTGCCAACGAGGTGCCAAACCATATAAGCTGCTATTCCCTCCACAGCACCTGGATGGGAGTGGCTCTGTGCAAAGAATATGCCCCCGAGATCAGCAAGCGGTGGCATATCCTGCCAGTGTTTCTCTAACCTGCCTTTACTCCCATCTGTGTCAGTTACAGGAAAACCACAAAAACCTTAGAAGAGGCACAGCCGACACCACCAACAGAACATGCAAATGTTAGAGAGCACGTCCAGAGAAGAACAGGGTATACCCCTACAGAAGGGCACTCCGCATAGGTTCACACCCCAATCACATCAGTGACGTTACAGGCAAAACCTTGTATCACACGCACACACCAAGGTGTAACTGAAACCTCCCTCTACATACTCGTCCATGGAGGGTCTCCTCTATACCGTCACAGACAGGAACTCACCCTGTGTAGTTCTTTCTGGACCTCTTCTTTTTGGTGATAACCACTGCAAACACAATGATGGCGATGACCAGGATGCCGCCGATGGCTGCGCAGATGATGCCAACTAAGAAGGGGACGTTGGACGCTGGGAGATTATCTAGAAAACAAAAGCTGCTTAAGTTGTCTGTTCCGACATTGCTTCTATAAGTCAGAGCGCATCAGCTGCTTTAGGGCTTGTTCACACGACGTTTTAGATCCTTTTTACGGATCCGTTTTTTTTGAGGAGTGAAAAGCGCATCCGGAAAGCGGATCCGAAAAACGCAACAGTTGATACTTTATTTGGATCCGTATTGCATGCTTTTTTTTTACCTGCGTTTTACGGATCCGCCTTCCGGATGCGTTTTTAGATAGGTAGCTCTCTCTCTCCCCCGTAGCTGCGCCCGTCTCCATTCATCGCCCGTAGCTGCGCCCGTCTCCATTCATCGCGCCGGCAGCGCTGCCGAGCCCGGCGGCAGCAAACTCTGCTCGGCTATGCCGAGCCCGGCAGCAACACCATCTAACGATTCTGCCCCCCTGCAGTCACGCTCATCAGCTGTGCACTGCACTTTTCGGATGCACTTTCAGCCGACAATACGTACCCACAGTGTGGAGCGCTTTTGGACAGGTGCCAAAAGCGGACTCTATTATCTCCTATGGGCTTTCACTTGCGTAGAACGCAAGAAGAATTGACATGTCAATTCTTAAAGCGGATCTGAAAAGCGCAGAAGAGCCCTCAAAAGCGCATCGCAGATCTCCCGTGGGAACAGCGATGCGCTTTTGCCATTGAAAGCAATGTTAATCACACTGACAATTGTTAGATCCGTTTTGCGATCACAAAAAACGTCGTGTTAACAAGCCCTTACATGTTTCTTGGCGGCTACTGGAAAAAAAAAAAAAAAAAAAAAACAAACTTTGAGCAACATGTATGAACGGGGCTGCACCAGAAGTCTGCCGTCTTTTCAGCCCATAAACTGGCGTAGCCCCACTTTTCAGTTTTTTATTTTTTACAAAAAGTTTAAAATATCCATAAATTTCATTCCACTTCACAATTGCGTCCCACTTGTTGATTGTTCACAAAAAAAATTAAAATTTTATATCTTTATGTTTGAAGTCTGAAATGTGGCAAAAGGTTGAAAAGTTTAAGGGGGCCGAATACTTTCGCAAGGCACTGTATATTTTTATATTTTTTCTTATCCTGTCCAGCTTTATCCCCCGACGAACCCCTGTTGCTTTTGATACGGAGGAGGTTGATTATGGAGTAGTTGCCCCAACAAGGGCAGCCCGGTGCAGGTATAGTTGAAACCAGAAGTTTCCATCCAATGTATAAAAAGCCCCATCTGCAGGTTTTTCTCACTCTGACATGAAATCAGAATAAACCTTCCCCGTCAATTAGGAACCAACATTATTTCTATTTCCCGAATACCAGAATAATGATAAGGAGAATTTTTAAGGCGTTTTTATTACTTTCTGCAAAGTCAGAAGTTTCCTCCATTTCATTAGTATTTGGTCGCTTTGCCCTTAAACTGTAGGACTTGGGTCAAACGTTTTGGATCCTTCCACAAGCTTCTCACAATAGTTGGTAGGAATTTTGGCCCCTTCCTCCTGACAGAACTGGTGTAACTGAGCCATGTTTGGAGGTCTCCTTGCTCGCACCGGCCTTTTCAGCTTTACCTATAAATTTTCAATAGGATGAGATCAGGGCTTTGTGGTGGTCACTCCATAACACGGACCTGGTTCTCATTAAGCCACTTTGTAACCAGTTTGGCAGTAGCTTCGGGTCATTGTCCATTTGGGAGACCCATTTCTGCACAAGCTTTAACTTCCTGACATATTGAAATTATATATATATATATATATATATAATATTTATATATATATATATATATATATATACATATATATTAACATACACACACACACACACACACAACACACACACACACACTGCATAGTTTGTCATGACATGCTATGACTAAGCGCGTATAGTCTGAAACGCGTCAGTCTTTCCCTGTACATTATGCCATGTCTTTTTTTTAGCGTTTTTTCCAATAAAGAAGCTATTTTATGCCCAAAAGGATTCCTGGATTTTTCCCTTTTCCTGCTGCTTCTTCTCCTGGATCTGTGCAGCCTTGGACGTATGGAGTGGTGCGCTGGCAAGTGTACCTTTTATCTTTTGAACTGTTAGTGAATCCAGCATGACAAGTTCCTCCGGCGGAGAGTTCCACAGTCTCACTGCTCTTACAGTAAAGAATCCCTGTCTATGTAGAAACCTTTCCTCAGAACATAGAGCACCTGTGACAGCGCCTGACATATCTGTTTTAGCAAATCCTGGAGCTTCTTCTCTTACACCGCTGCGTAGTCCTGTTCCTGTGTTATTCTTGAATCGGTCATCTGGGTGTCACCATTCTAGTTTTAAAAGGGTTGTGTCCACGAACAGTCTGACAATTGACAATCATCGCTTGCAGTCATTGACTGAGTCAGTAATACATTTGTAGGAGGAATAGCACAACACAGATTTATAAGAGAAGATGCTCCAGAATTATTTCATTAGGAACACAGTTTTAGTAAATCCTGGTGTTCCCCATGAAATAATCCTGGAGCCTCTACTCTGGGTTGTGCTGTTCCTCTGTTACTCCTCCTAGAAATGTATTACTGAATCAGTCAAGTGGGCGTTAGCATTCCCAGATCTCAGAGGGGGGGGTGTCCCTGTAGTATACTGACTGATTGGACAATGTCAGACTGTGCATAGACACACTCCTTTTCAAATTAGAATGGTGACACCCAGTTGACAGATTCAGTCATACATTTCTAGGCGCCATAACAGAGGTATAAGAAAAGAAGCTCCAGGCTATTCTAATACAGACACGTCAGGAGACATCACAGGTCCTTTTTAATTGGTGTGGGGCACAAACCATTTACCCCCCACTTGAGCATTGCGCTGCTCCTGTGCTGTAGTTCTAAACCAGGGGTCTGCAACAATCGGCTCTCAAGCTGTTGGGAAACTACATCTCCCATCATTCCCACTGATATAGAATATATAAATGCATGATGGGAGTTGTAGTTTCCCAACAGCTGGAGAGCCGACGTTGCAGACCCCTATTCTAGACCCATGATGAACTGGTAGAAAGCTGATATCGGCCATAAAAATGTACCAAAAAATAAAATGAATAATAAAAACAAATCACCTTTCTCCACGACCCGCAGCTTTATCTGCTTTGGGGTACCCGAAATATCCGGCGGATTCATGACTGTACAGGTGTAGGTCCCGTTGTCCTTAAAAGTAATCTTGTCTATCTTTATAGATACATCCCTATTATTAATGTCTCCGGCCCAGACGACTCGATCTTTGAAGCGCGGCTGCTGCGCCGGTGGGAACGGCTTCCCTCCAATGTAGTGAAAAATCTAAAAAAAGAGTAACAAAAAAAATTATTTTACTACTGAACTACACAACCTCTTCTATCCATTCCAAATCTATCTATTGCTTCCTGTTATCAGCCATTACCAGCTAGAAAGGCCCAGATGATCCCCTGTCCCTGTGATCGCTGCTTTAGGTCACATATCCCCAGTGCTCGGTGTGAACGATATAAGCGGCAGCACTTTTAGAGCTGTACTAAAGGGAATCATTCACCAATATATTTTTACTAATTTAAATGAGATCCGGATCTATTTTCTTTTCTTCCCAGCTGTTTACATTTTCCGATTGTAGATTTTTTTTTTCTACTGTTTTCTGTATAGGATTATGGGGGCGGCCATCTTGCCTAAGCTGCTTTCAACAGCACTTATAGAGACGCTTTACAGCCACTTCATGGACATAGGAGCTTGTGAACAGGAGCAGACCCACTGCCTTCTATTGCAGAGTGTTGTGGGCATGCTCTGTGACCTGGGAAGAAGTCAGTGTGCAGGGAGGGGGAGCTGTGACATCTATTGTGATTGGTGGATACTGTGTTATCTGTACACATTTGTGTCAGTGTAATCCTGCCTGTGCTGTTAGGAGAAGGCAGAGAAGTGATCTCTAAAGAACATTAAGTGTTAGTCTATTATTAGGCCTAGTGACCTGAAGGTGAGAACTACATGATTTTTTTTTTTTTTTTTTTTTTTTTAAATAGTGATATGGGAAGAGGAAAAAAAAAAAAAAAAAAAGTGTTTAACCCCCTTACTGACATTTACATTTGACATACTAGTGTTGTTAGGAGGCGAACACGGTTGCAGCGTCTAAATGAATGAGAAATGTTGCTGCACACACTGGGCCACATGTATGAAAATGGTTTAGGTCTAAAACTCACTTTTTTGCCCATAGTAACCCATTAGCAAAGAAGTGAGTTTTAGATCTAAACCGCTTTCATACATGTGGCCCAGTGTTCCTAACTGCGATCAGTCCCGATCGGTTTACATAGCAGCTGGAAGCCTTGTGAAGGCTTCCATTGCCGCCATATTTCTCATTTTACTACTTCCTGCTCCAGGCAGGTAATGAGGGGTCTTGACGCTGGTTGCAGGCTTGCATATAGCAGCCACTGTATCAACTACTACCTCATATTTGATAGTTTTTCCAGTATGTCTTTTTTGTCCAAAAGTACTGGGGAGCAGGTGGTGTCTGTATTTTGTGTTGTATACATTCCGAATGCCAGCAGCACACTATCAACTAAGAGAACATCAAAGGCATATAGGAATTTTTGAAAAATGCATTTCTGCCAAGGATATATGAAAATGTGGGGTTCTTAGTTCACAATTTTGATCAAGTGCGCTTAAGCTCACCTCCCGATTTCATCAAGGGCACCCCAGTACAGGCGAGTCCTAACACTACAACGTTACCTCTCTTGGAGCCTGTTCAGACTTCCATACCTCAGGGAGTGAAAAGGACTAACTACTGAACACACTGCACCGATTTAAAAGCCTGTGGAGGTGGGCGGGGTGCAAAAAGCCAATGAGGCAGCCACTCCTCATACAGACTAAAAAGACACTATTTGGCTCTGCACATCCAAAAACCTTTTTTGAAAAAAATAAGTATAGGTGCACACTGGCGCGGCAATAACATACATAACATACTATCATGATAGTGTGCCGCTGACATTTGGAATGTATATGTATGTTATTGCCGCGCCAGTGTGCACCTATACTTATTTTTTTCAAAAAAGGTTTTTGGATGTGCAGAGCCAAGTAGTGTCTTTTGTGTTGGACACCTAAAAAGTGCTGGGCAGCCCGCCCAATCGAATAGTAGTGGCGTAATAGACTGTAAGCCAGCATGGTGCACCACATGTATCTGCACTAATGGCACCCCTCTGTATCGCCTTATTTTATGCAATTATAATACCAGCAACCACCCCCCTCATGCATAGAAGCCTGTGGGTGGTTGTTTTATTGGTATTTTTGCATTTGTGCAATCTCCCCATGTATTATACTGTGGCTTTCCTGCATACTGGTGTGAACAGGTATCAATTCAATGTGCAGGTTTTTTTTTTGTTTTTTTTTTTATCATTTAATTGTCCCTCTAGTGGAAGGGTGTGTGAGCTACTGCTCATTAGTTATCTGCACCTGCTATATCTTTCCCAAGTAGCACAGGGGCTTGTGTTGCCTCCTACTGGGTTCAGTCTAGTCCGGCCATTGAGCTGTAAGTATGGCCTTTGTTGTGTTTTTGAGTAAATAATGTCCCATTTTTCTGTGATTTTTCTGACAGGAATATAGACAAAGCAAAGTATTCTGGGGCTTTTAGTTTTACAGGGTAAAGAGAAATAGCATTCAAACAGGAAAAAGCTGCTGCTTAGCTGCAGAGAAGGGAGGCGACATCCAGCACAGGAAAAGCACAAATTACACCTCATATGAAGAGGATTCCAATCTCACACAAGCCGTGGGAGATTGTTTGTTTTTTTTGATTCACTGGATATCCCCTTTAGGCTCTGCAGGAACTCACCTGCTGCCCCCAAAGCCTTAGAGGCAAGTGCACTAGAGAATCTCATCTTACCACGACGCTGCCTGAGGTGGCGCCATCCTCCGTGTACGTCCACGTGATGGAGGTCGTGCTGCCCGTCACTTCTGTAGACTTGAAGGTACAAGGTAGTTTTGCGTATGTGCCATTCTCAACGAATAATTCATTTGGTCCGTAGATTTCTATTGCCCCAGTATAATGTACTGCGGAGAGAACACAAGGGAAAAGTTAGTTTTCAAGTTAAAGGGGGTTTCCTCACCACAATGATTCACTTCTAACGTGTAGGGAAAAGTACATGAAGACTATTACAAAATACATTGCTGTTTTGATTTTGCTTTGTTCAGAAGACAAATATTTGATCTCATCTTAGAGCACACAAGTTCCTCTGGTTACCGACCCCCTGCAGAGTCTTATCTCTAGCAAATGAGTTTTTTGAAAGTAAATGACAAACTTTTCACCCTAGAGCTCTGTAGCCTTGTGTACTAAACTTTATAAACCTCCTGCAGTCATGTCACTGTAAGGCAATGTTCACACGGCTTATTGCCGATGTAATTGCCGGGACGGATTTCGCCCTGCAATTACGCCGGCTGCCGTGCAGCGGGGGGCGGGCAGCTCGCTGGCCCCATAGACATTCATTATTCACGGCGCGTACACGCCGTAAATAATGTGCACGTCACTTTCTCCCAGCTCGGCCTATTCGCCGAGCTGGGAGAGGAAATGGAATCCATAGTTCTCTATGAGAACTGTACATTACCGTAATGGCTGTAACGCAAATACGGCGCGCAGTACGGCTGCAATCCGTCCCAGAATAAGCCGTGTAAACGAGCCCTAACAGGAATAGCAAAGATGGTATGCCAAACATTGCTCTATAACCACTAACAGCCTGAACAGGAAGTGTGAGCCTGAAGCTAGCTGTGTCAGAGTGCATGGTGAGACAACCCCTTTAAAGGGTTTCCAAGGAAAGAAAAAAAAAAAAAAAAAGTGGTTTCATTTTTTCTTAAAAACGGCACAACTCTTGTTCCTAGCCTCTTCTCAGCCCTAATGAAACAAATGGGGTCCAACAGCAATACCAGACGTTGCTAAAAGACTAACGTGATTCCGTTCTGGAAGGACGACGACTCTCTATAGTGCTTCAGTTTTACACGGTATTCAAGGGATTGTGGGTCGGCTCTATGGCTATATATATTGTGGCAGAGCGACCACAGGCAGTCGCATGGTTCTGCCACTAGGTGGCGTACGTGCCACCGAAGTCCTGGCTTCGGTGGGGGAAGGCAACCAGTTAGCGTCAGTAACCCTAGGTTACTGACACAGGTAGTTAGTATGGCCGCTATGCGACTAGTGATGCGTTGCCTTTCCCGGGACGGTCATAGCGATGGGTGGGAGGCCGTCCCCATGTTCCAGGCCAGGTTTTGGGCCAGTCCCTGGATGGCTATAAAACGCCCTTGACCTGCAGGTGTTAAGGGGGCATGTTCTGCTACATGCAGTGGTGAGCAGCAAAGGAGCTGGAGAGAGGCTCTGGCCCCCAGAGGCCTGAAAGAAGCCGGGACCCAGTGGGAGACTGGGAGAAGTTGAAAGAGTTTATTGTGGGTTTGAACATTAGGTCCGGCTCACACGTTAGAGAGGGACACTCTGTCTGTAGATGTTCAGTTAGTGGCTAGACGGCCTGAGGTTTTGTTGCGTTTTCTGTACATTGTTTGCATGTGCCTCTATACAACGGGCTGAGGCCAGTTGAACACTGCTTCCTTGGAGTTGGAGCGAAAGTTGTGCCGCGCCGCTTACCAAAGCGGCGACCCGCCGAGCTAAACTACCCCTGGACGGCGTCCCAATGAGTGCATGTCGTCTCAATATATACACACCCCACAATAACCCTATATTTGCCTTTCAACCATGATGCACCACTGTGGTCACCGCCAATGACATCACATGGTGCAGCAGCCAAACAGTTTACTCGGCGGTCCCTTCCCATGATCACTGAGGTCAATGATTGGCTGCAGTGTCATGTGACCATGCAACATCATTGTGGGGGGGGGGGGGGAGCACCGGCAGTGCCGAAACGGAGAGTGTTTCAATGGTCAATATAAGGTTCATTTTAACCCCTTCCACAAGCTGCAGTTAAGCCGCCTTCACATCGCATTTTTCTGCCCTGTCCGTGGTGTCCGTTGGGATATGGAGAGAACATTTACCCCGATGGATTTCCTGACACTGCCATAGAGCTCTGTAGTCCAAGCAGGGTCTTAATTTGACTATACAGCCTGTATAACTGTGCCCGATACACAAAGCACATACACTACTCACAAGAAGGGAATATTTGGCTTTTGGTTGAAATGTCAGGAAGAAAATAACATTTGATTTTTTTTTTTTTTTTTTACATGAACTAAATGATCCATCTCTTCCCTTTAGATGCACTCGTCCAACTGTTCAGTGTTTCAGTTCTTTGTGCACAACTTGCTGATCTCTAACAAGGAGCTTAAAGGAATTGTCTCCCTTCAGAGTTTCAGAGAATGCATGAATGAAATACTCTCACTTCCTGGTTCAGACTGACTAATTTGCATACAGCTTGTGCAGCTCCATGCTGTGCTGTGCTTTCAGATGCTAATTAGATCAGATTAGCTTCTCAAACTACTAACAGGACTTCTTATCTGATCCCCAAAACAAAAGCCCTAATTACAGCTCTGTTTATTTTACATAAATCAAGCTTTTTACTGCTGAGCAGCACAGGACACTGCTGGAACCTGTGTGATGACATCATCACTGTTATCTATTGAACAAACAGCAGGGGGAGGAATTGTTTACAGGGTTGGTTACTGAGGGAACTGGAATAGCCAGGGAGGTCATAAATTCACTTGTATCTCCTTAGGGAAAACAGAGGAACAAAGCAATATATTTGGAAAATGTCTTTATTTTGTGTTCCCTACAATTTGAAAGCTATTCTTTGTAGCGAGACAACCCCTTTAATGGCAAAATTCCCAACAGGCGTTTGATGCCTGAATCGTCCGATAAATTTAGGAGATCAATTTGAATTGGGATTTAAACCGTCCTCCTCATCCTGCTGTTCACATTGTAACATCGTGAGACCAAGACAACATTTTACAATTGGTCAACAGCACTTCGCCATTGTGAGTCCTCAAGCAGGATGCTCTCAGACGGAAGTGACCACTGAGCTTAGAGTATCAGAGTGTCATCAGCAGGTTGTATCAGAGATACAGAGAGACTGCTTAGAGTCACAAAAAGGCAAAGAAGTGGACGTTCTCTGTCTCCATCACAGACTGATGAGCGCTTCATTGTAACCAATGCCCTGCGGAGACAGATGATGAATGCTGCACAACTCAAGGCAGGTATAAGGGAGGTGAGAGGCACCAAGTGTCACATCAGAGCATTCGTCACCGCTTACATCAGCGCGGTCTTACTGCACCCACCGAAATTTTCTTCCAAGGATCCTATTACAAATCCCCGGTTTAGTGTCCGCTAGCTATATGCAGCTCCCCTGCAAATTTCTCTGACCACATGCTACTATTTTTTTTGCAGGAAACACACAAAACCCACAGCATTTCTGCCACGTGTGAAATTATACACTTTTTTTGGGGGGGGGCTGACAGATGTTGTGTCACTTACAACACATCCCCCTCCGGGGAACTGGTCAGGACGCCAGCTCCAAAAACCTTCACAAACAATCTGCTTCCTGGACACAGCACGCGGCTGACGACAGCCCTCATCCTTCACAGCAGTCTCTCCAGCGCTCACATAGTCCTATTACAACATCTGACAGAGGGGGGGGAGCCGGGGGTGCAGACCTAGGAAAGAGCGCCTGCTTCCTGGAAAACCCAAAACGCTGTGCAACCATAAACCCAATACCTGCGTGCACCCTGCTGATAAGGCAGGACATACCACACGTGTAACCATCAGCAAGCACCGAGCCCCATAACAAATCCACTACCAGTCACATCCTATGTGCACACGGCACAGCTCCAACACCTGCCCTCAGCATTACATCAGGCTCCATTAAAGTGAATGGGACCGAGCTGCAGTACCAGACACGACCTATAGACCTGTGTGGCGCTGTTTGTTATCAGAAAAACATGGCTACTTCCTAGCAGAAACCGCTCTGCACCTGCCATCAGCATTACATCAGGCTCATTAAAGTGAATGGAACTTAGCTGTAATACCAGACACGACCTATAGACCTGTGTGGCGCTGTTTGTTATCAGAAAAACATGGCTACTTCCTAGCAGAAACCGCTCTGCACCGGGCATCAGCATTACATCAGGCTCCATTAAAGTGAATGGGACTGAGCTGCAGTACCAGACACGACCTATAGACCTGTGTGGCGCTGTTTGTTATCAGAAAAACATGGCTACTTCCTAGCAGAAACCGCTCTGCACCTGCCATCAGCATTACATCAGGCTCCATTAAAGTGAATGGAACTTAGCTGTAATACCAGACACGACCTATAGACCTGTGTGGCGCTGTTTGCTATTGGAAAAACATGGCTACTTCCTAGCAGAAACCGCTCCGCACCTGCCCTCAGTGGGCTTATGTATGAAAACAAGGATATTTCCTTAATTTTTTTGTTTGGTTTCCAGAGCCAGAATTTTTTTTATTTTTTTTATTTTTCCGTCTACATAGTCAGATGTGGGGTTTTTTTTGTTTTTGACTGACAAGATGCACAATTTAATGGTGCCATTGACCGTCCCTTATGAGGCACAGGGAAACCTCTCAAAATTCTATGTGGGGAAAGTGTGACCCAAAATAAAAAAAAGCAGGTTTTTTTTTTGCAGGTTTTTGTATTTTTAAGGCGTTCGCTACGGTGAATTATCTGTATTCTGGCAACCAAATTTGGAAATCACTTGTGTTGTACTCAACAGCACCAATGTCCTGTCATCTACAGGCTTCTCATTCATCACTTATTATACTCTACCTATGGGTGTACTAACATGGCGGCTACAGAGGAGGATTGGCCCTGCACCAACGTGTCCCGGGAGGTGGCGATCAGGGACCACAATGGATCACAGCCCTGCACTGTAATCACTTAGACGCCACAATAGCCTTCACCACGCGTCTCAGCGCCCAAAACAGTGTTTTAAAAAAAAAATAAAATAATTTAAAAAAAAGCCTCCAGCTCATTCTTGACTCCTATGTGAACAAACGACGAGGTTTTTGCGCTTGTTTTCCAGAGCTTTAAAGGTTGTCAATTTTTGAGTTGTTTTACAAGAGTAAAATCCCCATAGGAATCAATGGAGAGCTCCAAATCCTCATCCTCAAGTGTGGTGCATTTTTTGGATGAAGTTTTGAAGCTCTCCATTGGTTCCTATGGGCATTTGTAAGGGACTTTCACACTGAAAACCAGATAAAACAAACCCACCTCATATCCTCATCCGAAAACCACTGCATACGAGACGTTTTTTTTCAGATGAGTATTTGAAGCCAATGTGAACGCTGAAAAAAAAAAAAAAAAAAAAAAAAAAAAAAAAACCAGCATCCAAATCACCTGTGTGAACCTGCCCGAGGGGTATGTTCACATGATGTACAGTACGCGCCGCAATACATGGTGTCTTTCAGGAGCTCCCGCTGATAGGGCGCGGTTATGGCAGCCTGCTGGCCCCATTGACATTCATTACTCGCGTTGTATTGTCCGAGCGGGGAGAGGAGGCATAACCGATAGTTCTCCATTTCTCTCATTTCGGCGCGCATCTCACCCGTATTAGGGCGCAAATACGCGGCGAAATGCACGCCGAAATTACCCCGTGTGAACATACCCTAAATGCAGACAGGCAAGAACTTCGTGACATGCAAATGTACAGTGAGGTGCAAAAGGCGATTTGAAATCCTCACACACCAACATGGTGCCTCTCCCCAATGAGATTCAGTTTTTCCCTCGGGAAAGGTAATGTAAGTTTATCTGGGCCTTAAAGGGGTTTTGCCACGAATTGAGTTCCTTACCTCCTTTTTAGCTATGGGGAGAATATAAACAAATCATGCTGAGTCATGAATGCTGCAGGGGTGAGCAGAGAGTGAGGAAGAAGGGAGCGTCTCGAAAGTTTACTCAAATAACAACATTACAACAGTGGATTTTCTATACAGCAGAGAGACTCATACACTGCACTTTCTCCCCAGTCCCTTGCAAGCTCCTTCATGTTCCCTGTCATCAGATAAGTGCAAACACCAAGCTCCCGGTGGTGTCTAATGTAAACTTTTAAGTAACTAAGGGCATCCAAGTCAGGCTGCAGCTCTCACAGGCTTCACTTTTTGTAAACACATATTTAGAAAAAGTGATCAAATAGCCATTTTGGAGGATCCCACATCAAACGAAGCAACTTGCTGTCTGCACCATAGATATTTCTATATAAATAGAATATGAAGGATTTTTGCAAAAATATATAAAAAAAATAAATAAAAGAATAAAGGTAATACTAAAATAACAGATGACAGTGGAGATACCGAACCACTAACTGTAGTCATGGCAACCGAGAGGAAAAACCTAAAGATTTTACACTGCAGGCTACATCCCCCCCCAAAAAAAAAAAAAAAAAAAAAATGGGGAAAAAAGTTTGGTCAAATTGGACAAGGTGATGAAACCCAGTTCTGATACTGCAGGGGGTATTTTCACAAGTTTTTTTTTTTCCTTATTTATATTCTATTTTTGTAAAAACCACCATAACAAGATGCGGAAGCCTCGTGTGAAAAACCTCACAGAGGGCAGAGAAAAAAAATGTCAGTGTTAAGTGATAAAGCAGCGCGCTGCGGGTGTCCCAGCTCTACGGCCTCATCATCCTCGTCACCTGCCGGCGGAGACCGACTGCACCTGGAGCGGCCGCCGCTCCCTCCTGCCAGCTCCAGACACAGCACAAAACTAATGGCACTTGGAAAAGGTCTTCCTTCATCTACAGCTCCAATACAGATCCATGTGTCTCCAGGGCTACAGACCAAAACAACCCTGTGCAGAGATAGAGGAGATTATCTGAAAGGGAATAAAACCAAAGCTTATTGGATAGTGAGTGCAGCTCTGTAGTATAATACAGGATGTAACTCAGGATCAGTACAGGATAAGTAATGTATGTACACAGTGACTGCACCAGCAGAATAGTGAGTGCAGCTCTGGTGTATAATACAGGATGTAACTCAGGATCAGTACAGGATAAGTAATGTATGTACAGTGACTGCACCAGCAGAATAGTGAGTGCAGCTCTGGAGAATAATACAGGATGTAACTCAGGATCAGTACAGGATAAGTAATGTATGTATACACAGTGACTGCACCAGCAGAATAGTGAGTGCAGCTCTGGAGGATAATACAGGATGTAACTCAGGATCAGTACAGGATAAGTAATGTATGTACCAGTGACTGCACCAGCGGAATAGTGAGTGCAGCTCTGGAGTATAATACAGGATGTAACACAGGATCAGTACAGGATAAGTAATGTATGTACACAGTGATTATACCAGCAGAATAGTGAGTGCAGCTCTGGAGTATAATACGGATGTAACACAGGATCAGTACAGGATAAGTAATGTATGTATACAGTGACTGCACCAGCAGAATAGTGAGTGCAGCTCTGGAGTAATATACAGGATGTAACTCAGGATCAGTACAGGATAAGTAATGTATGTACACAGTGACTGCACCAGCAGAGTAGTGAGTGCAGCTCTGGAGTATAATACAGGATGTAACTCAGGATCAGTACAGGATAAGCAATGTATGTACACAGTGACTGCACCAGCAGAGTAGTGAGTGCAGCTCTAGAGTTTATGGTCCTGACCATTCTAATCAAGAGACTGTCCAGAGCAGACAAGCCCTCTGATTGTGCACAGCAGCGGGCTCGCTGAGCATTTCTCCCGGGAGGTGATGCCCATCAATGCGTTCCTGTAGTGCTCCATTACTGACTGTACTTCTGAGCGCTGCCAACTCCCTGCTGTAGCTCATTACATCCACTCACGTCCAATGATTAGATGAAATTCTGACTAAACATAAAGAGAGGAAATGTTTATGAGTAACTCTGCAGATTAGTCATTGCTGCCAGGAGGAGTTGCCCTGCTACAGTGCGGTGAATGGCAGCACCTGGGGGGCCGGGGCCTCCCACAGATTTAGGTTAAAAAAATTAATAAATAAAAAATCCTTCTCACAAACTGCAATCAGGATGCGATATCCACAGTAGTCACGACCCCTTGTGCTTTTTGCAGGTTTAGGTCACGCACATGTATCCTGCACTTGGCAGCCAGGTTCCTCCATACAGCACTGTGCACACTACCTGCACCAGCTTCTGCAGCAATAGCCCCCATATGCAGCCTCCTCCTGCCAGCAGAGGGGACCCACTACCTGCAGGGACCAACGAGGGCGATAACTACACTGTGAGGGGAGGGCTGCATGCGACAGGGAGGGAGGGAGTGCTGCATGCGACAGGGGAGGGAGGGAGTGCTGCATGCGACAGGGGAGGGAGGGAGTGCTGCATGCGACTGCTATACGCATGGGATGGGAGAGGCGAGGTCCTGCATGCTTACAGGAGGGGGGGGGGGGGGAGGAGGAGGTCTGCATGCATTAGCAGGAGGGGGGCGGGGAGGCGAGGGTCTGCATGCTACAGGAGGGGGGGCGGGGAGGGGAGGAGGAGGCCTGCATGCTGTACAGGAGGGAGGGGGGGGGGGCGGGAGGTAGGCCCTGCATGCTTACAGGAGGGAGGGTGGGGGGGGCGAGGAGAGGCCCTGCATGCTTACAGGAGGGTGAGGGAGGAGGGGGGAGGAGAGGCCCTGCATGCTTACAGGAGGGGGGGGGGGGGGAGGACGAGGCCTGCATGCTTACAGGAGGGGGGGGGGGGAAGAGGCCCTGCATGCTTACAGGAGGGGGGAGGAGAGGTCCTGCATGCTTACAGGAGGGGGGGGGGGGGAGAGGTCCTGCATGCTTACAGGAGGGGGGGGCGAGGAGAGGCCCTGCATGCTTACACGAGGGGGGTGGGGGGGGAGGAGAGGTCCTGCATGCTTACAGGAGGGGGGAGGAGAGGTCCTGCATGCTTACAGGAGGGGGGGGAGAGGTCCTGCATGCTTACAGGAGGGGGGGGGGGGAGAGAGAGGTCCCTGCATGCTTAAAGGAGGGGGGGGGGGCGAGGAGAGGCCCTGCATGCTTACAGGAGGGGGGGGGGGGAGGCGGAGAGGTCCTGCATGCTTACAGGAGGGGGGAGGGAGAGGGTCCTGCATGCTTACAGGAGGGGGGGGGGGAGGAAGTGGTCCGGCATGCTTACAGGATGGGGGAGGGGGAGGAGAGGTCCTGCATGCTTACAGGATGGGGGAGGAGAGGTCCTGCATGCTTACAGGATGGGGGAGGAGAGGTCCTGCATGCTTACAGGAGGGGGGAGGAGAGGTCCTGCATGCTTACAGGAGGGGGGAGGAGAGGTCCTGCATGCTTACAGGAGGGGGGAGGAGAGGTCCTGCATGCTTACAGGAGGGGGGGGGAGGAGGCCTTTAAATGCAGCAGAGATCATTTGAATGCAGATTTTACAATCCACATCATGAAAAAAAAAAAATCCAAAGTGTTACTTATTCCGCAAGGTTTTTGTGCAGAAACTTCAGGCGGGAGACACACATTAAAGAGAGGTCAGTCCTCGCTAATATCCATAAATGTTAAAAACCGCCCGTCCAGCAGGAAGGGTCAGGAGACTAGGGTCTGCTGGGAGGGAGACGTCACTGCTCCCGATCAAGATATATCCCAAAGATTTATCTATTCACATGTTCTACAGATTTATGCAAACTACAATAGTGGCGTCATCTCAGACAGAAACATAACAAGTCAATGGAAACTTTCTGCAATGCCGGCTCGGTCATAGCTGGGGAAATTCCAGCGGGTTTTAAACGTGAGGGGGGCGCATTTTTATTACCGACCATGGGGGAAAGTCAGGGGAAGGGATGGGCCGGGGCCCGGAGGATTTTGTGGGAGTTGTATTTTTAAAACCCCAGCCAGAAATTCCAATCTGTAGAGGCAAAAAAAGTCCTTGTGAAACCCCAAAATTCCCCGGCTCCGCCCAACAAAAAACGTTTCCCAGGGGGAAAATCCAAAAGTAACCCCCGGATATTTAAAAACCCCACTGAAAAACCTTCCCCATAGCCTAAACCCGGAAAACGAAACTGCGCGGGACTACGATAAACCCTCTCCCGGGAAATTTATGTAATAAAACAAAACTCTGTCGGCATCAAAAAAACCATAGAAGTGAAGGAGAACCCGACGAGTATTTTAATTCCCCTTCTCAGGGAAAGGTTCTTCAATCGGATTTGCCCAAAAAACTGATATGAAAGGGACTATGACTCCACTCCCTCAAAAAATTTGTGGTTTTTTCCAGCTTTTTTCTTTTTCTAAAAACGCTGGAAAAACAACTAATCATCTCACATAGACTTTTATGGTTAAAAAACACCCCCACTGTCTCCCATAAAATCTATAGTAAAAAACGCCCCGCGGGACCCCATGGGACTCTATAGTAGAAAGTCCCTGCCCCCATAAAACTCTTAGTAAAAACGCCCCGCTGTCTCCATAGACTTTTAAAAGAAAGGAACGTCCCGCTGTCCCCCATGGACTCATAGTAAAAAAGTCCCGCTGTCCCCCATGGGACTTTTATAGTAAGAAGGGTCCCGCTTTTCCCATAGACTTTATAGTAAAAAACTTTTCCCGCTGTCCCCCTAGACTCTATGTAAAAACGCCCCCGCGGGCTCCCATAGAATCAATAGAAAGAACGCCCGTGTCTCCCTTGGGACTCTATAGTGAGAACTTTTCCCGCTGTATCCCATAGACTCTATAGAAAAAAAATTCCCGCTGTCCCCCCTGGAATCTATTGAAAGAATGTCCGCGGTCTCCCATAGACTCTATGTAAGAACCCCCCCGCTGTCTCCATAAAACTCTTTAGTGAGAAGGGCCCCGTGTCCCCCTAGACTCTATAGTGAGAACGTCCCGTTGTCTCCCATAGTTTTCTATAGTAAACGCCCCGCTGTCCCCCTTAGACTCTATAGTAAGAACTTTCCCGGGAGGTTCCCATAGTTTTATATTTAAAAAAAGGGCCCCGCTGTCCCCCATAGACTCTATAGTAAGGGAACGTCCCGCTGTCCCCCCTTTGACTCTATAGAAAGAAACTTTCCCGCTGTCTCCCATAGACCCCTATAGAAAGAACGTCCCGCTTTTCTCCCAGGGGAATCTATGGGGAAAACGCCCCGCTGTTTTCCAAGACTCTATAGTGAAAAAGCCCCGCTGTCTCCCATAGACTCTTTAGTGAGAACCCCCCCGCGGGTTCCCATAGCTCTATAGTGAGAACGTCCCGTGTCTCCCATGACTTATAGTAAAAACGCCCCGGGGCTCCCATAGACTCTATAGTAAGAACGCCCCGCTGCCCTCCCATAGACTTTTAGTAAGAACGTCCCGCTTTTCCCCATAGACTCTATATTTGAAAGGCCCCCTGTCTCCCATGGGTTTCCTATAGTAAGAACGTCCGCGGGTTACCATAGATTATAGTAAGAACGCCCCCGCTGTTCCCTTTGACTTATAGAAAGAAGCCCCGCTGTTCCCATAGACTTTTTAGAAAGAACGTCCCGCGGGCTCCCATAGATTATAGTAAAAATTTCCCCCCTGTCCCCCATAGACTTTAAGAAAGAACGTCCCCTGTCCCCCATAGACTTTTTGTAAGAACGCCCCGCTGTCTCCCTTAGGTCTATAGTAAGCCCGCCCCGCTGTCTCCATAGACTCTATAGTAAAAAAGTCCCCCCGTCTCCCATAGATCTATATTTTTAAGAACGCCCCGCTGTCCCCCTTTGACCCCTATAGTAAGAACGCCCCGCGGGTCCCCCATAGATCTTTTAGAAAGAACGTCCCGCTTTTCCCCCAAATGGGACTCTATAGAAAAAAAAACGTCCCCTGTCCCCCAAAAGACTCTATTTTTAAAACGTCCCGCTTTTCCCCCATGGGACCCCTATATTTAAGAACCGTCCCGCTGTCCCCCTTTGCTCTATAGAAAAGAACGCCCCACTGTCCCCAAATGAGTTTTTTTCTGCTGGGTTTTTTTTTTTTTTTTTACGGGTCTTTTTTTGCAACATGCTCAAAAAAAAACACTAGGGGCCGGGCAAAAAAATTTACTACAAGATTTATTGGAAAAAACCCGACAAATTTAAATTTAAAAGAGGGATTGGTGCCGCGCACCGATCGTCGGGGTCATGGGCCCACCCCCGCAGCATAGCTCAAACGCCCAACCCCCGGTTCGGCAGGGGGGGACCCTGTGAACCCCTCCTGTCACCCCAAAGGCCCCGGTTTCCCCCACTTCCGGCCGTGAAAAGGAAAAGGGGGGGAAACCCGAAAATTTTTGTACCCCCTAATGCTTTTAGGTTTGTTTAAACAATCGCCCCCCCTAGAGGTCAAGCCCCCTTTAGGGGGGTCAATGTTACAGGGGAAAAAAAAAAAAAAGTTTTAAAGTACAAAAAAAAAAAAAAAAAAAAAAAAAGGAAATTAAATAAATTCAAAACACCCCCCTTTCCCCATTTTCAAATAAAAAAACATTAATTTAAAAAAAAAGGGTTTAAAAATATTTGGGATTTGCCGCGTCCCCAAAAAAATCCGATCTATAAAAATTTTAAAATCATTTATCCGTACGCTGAACACCATTTAAAAAAAAAAAAATTGCGTTTTTTGGGTCATTTTACGTCACCCTTTTAAAAAAAGGAATAAAAGTGATTTAAAAAAATCGCATGCCCTTCCCAAAAAAAAAAGCCGCCTCATTGATGGTGTAGCGTTAGGACAAAAAAAAAAAAAAAAAGTTTTGGTCGCAACCAAAATGGCCCCCGCAAATTTTTAAAAAAAAGAAAAAAGTTTGGAAAAATTTTTTTTCGCCACCAAAAAATAAAAGGAAAAAAATGCGTTTGGTAAATTGCCGAATGCGTTAAAAAACCTGAGAATAAAGAAAAAACCAAAATTTTAAATTTTTGAAGATTGAACGCCGTTTTAAAACAAAAAAAAACCCCGGTAACCCTGGCGGAAAAAGTTTTTTTTTTCACAATTTGTCCCCCCCTTTTTGGGAATTTTTTTTTTTGGTTTTTCCCCTAATTTTTCTTTAGTCCAAAAGAATAATTTTCCATTTAAAAATACATCTTTGTTCCGCAAAATAATAAAACCCCCTTTTTGTTATGTAGGTGGGGAAAAAAAAAAGGTTAAAAGGGGTTGGGGAAAGGGGGGAGAAGGGAAAAAAAGGGAAAGTGTCACCAAAAAAAAGCCCGGGGCCTTTTAAAGGGGTTAATAAAATAAAATAATTTGCCCTACAATTGTCTGAAGTGTTCCCTTTTTTTTTACCTTTTGTAAATTTAAAAAGATCATCCTTTGGTTGCGAACGATTTTTTGCGCAATTCATATATTTTTTTTTTTTTACAGATTTTAGTGTTAAAATCCTTTTCTAAACATATTTTGGCGCTGATAAAGTTTTCGCTTCTGACACCAAAAATACGTTTATGGATTTTGGCACCAGAATCCTTTTTTTTTTTTTACGGATTTTAGTGTTAAAATCCTTTTCTTAACTATATTAGCGCCAAAATATGTTAAGAGGATTTTAGCGCCAAAAATCCTTTAAAAAAAAAAAAAAAAAAAAAACGGTTTCTGGCGCCAAAATATGTAAAGAAACTTATTTTTAGCGTCAGAAGCAAGATAACTTTAATTTGTCCCAAAAAAGGGTTTTGCATCAAAAAACCCTAAAAAAAAAAGGACTTTTGGGGCCCAAAAATCCATAAAAAAAAAAAAAAAAAAAACTTATTTTTGGCGACAAATGCAAAATAACTTTATTAGCACCAAAATCCGTAAAACGACTACGAGATCACATATAAATGAAAAAGGTGCTTTATTTACCCTTATGTAGGGCGGAGCTACATGCAATGGTTTAATTTATGCATACATTAACCCCTTAAGGACCAGGCTTTTTTTTTTTTTGGGTGACACGTTCGTTTTTCCCTCCTCGCCTTCTGAAAGCCATAACTTCTTTATTTTTCCACCTACATAGACACATGAGGGCTTTTATTTTGCGGGACAAGATTTACTTTCTAATGTGTTATTCACTATACTATAGAATATACTGGGAAACCGCAAAAAAATTCCAAGTGGGACAAATTGTGAAATTTTTTATTTTTGCCATGTTTGCGGGGGTTTTGCTTTTACGGCGTTCAATCTTCGGTAAATATAATGTGTTATCTGTATTCTTCAGGTTGTTTACGCATCGGCAATACCAAACATGTAGGGTTTCCGTTATGTTTTGGTACCTTTAAAAAAATTCCAAACATTTTCTATTTTTGAAATTTGCGCCACTTTGTGCGACAATAATTTTTTTGTACTAACACCTACGGACGTCATGAAGGGGGCATTTTTTGCGGGCTGAGTGTACTTTTTATCGCTAGCAGTTTGAATGCATGCGACTTTTTTGATCATTTTTTAATTCAATTTTTTGAGTGTACGGCAAAAATACCAAAAAAACCCAATTACTAGAAAACTTGCTAGTCGCGAGTAAAGAAAAGGTAGTTATATTAAGATAAGTTAACCATCCCTAACTACAGATGGGTTTTAAAGGTTAAAATCGATAAATAAAATGAGGGTGTAATACGAAAAAATAAAATTCGAGTTGTATGTGAAAAGAATATCAAGGGCGAAACCCCGAATTGATCATTTTTATTAAATTTTTTGGTGAGTAAAATGACCAAAAACGAAATTTTGGCGTTTGGAATTTTTTTTTTCTACGGTGTTCAGCATACGGGATAAATGATTTTATATTTTTATAGATCGGACTTTTTCGGACGCGGCGATACCAAATATGTGTAACTTTTTTTTATTATTTTAAAGATTTTATTTGTAAAATGGGGAAAGGGGGGTGATTTGAACTTAATTATTTATTTATTTTTTTTTTACTTGACCACTAGGTGGCGCAATTGTTAATACAACCTAATGCATTGCATAGGCAATGCATTAGGCTGTACAAAGATGGCGGTTTCCCCACTTCCTGTCTGCGGACAGAAGTGGGCAAACGGCCAGGGTAAGTGACGGGAACCTTCACAGGCTCCCCACCACAATGCCCGGTGATCGGATCGGCGCAGCATAGCTGCGCTTATGCCGATCACCGCACCGATCGGTGAGCGGCACCGATCGGGTTAATTTCAGACACCGCGGCCATATTTGCCGCGGCGCCTGATGGGTAAAACAGTGCCAGCGGGCGGAGCCACCCGCCGGCGATGTTACTGCCGGGTGTTAGCGGCGTTCTGTCGCTAACACCCGGCGGCCGTGCGGGGGGGGGGGGTGCGCGGAGCGATCCCCCTGCCCAAAGCCCCTTAGCGGCCCTGGGACGTACTGATACGTCCAAGGTCGTTAAGGGGTTAAAAAACAGGCTTGAAGACAAGCAAAATAACGCTTGTAAAAAAAGGCACCAAAAAACGCAAATCGTGGCAAAAAACGTCCATTTTTCCAGCTGCTTTTTACAGGCAGTGGACAGAAAACTCAGTTTCTTGAACGTTTTTAGTAAATCATTTTCAGGTCGTTTTTTGTCCACTGCAGGGGAGACAGAGCCTAAGGGCATGTCCCCATGGCACGGGTTTTCGGCCGGTTTTTCAGGCTACCTGAAAAACCGGCCGAAAATGAGCACAATTGTGCTCTATGGAAAACTCGTGCAGCAGTCCCCACTGCACAGATTTTCCACCGGACGGTTTTTTACACTTTCAGGGGGTTCGAAAAACATAGAACATGTTCATTCTTCTGCCCGGTTTTCAGGCGGAACATGGTGGTGCGAAGGGGGGGCTTGAATCTGCAAACAGCGGAGAAAAGCCAGCCCCCTGCGTGCCAGAAACAGACCAAATAACGGTCGGGATTTCCCAACCAGTATTGGGTCTGTGCCCTGTAAACGTGGCCTTAGGGTATGTTCACACGGCTGATTCTGACCAGGGCTGTGTAGTCGGAGTCATCATAAAATGGACCGACTCCCAAAATATATAATAAGTTGGTCCAGTTAGTTCGATGCAAAGAGCAAGAGGAATTGGGTCCGGCCAGTGCTGCTGCTCCCATATCTTCAACCTCATCACATGAGGAGTGTAATTGATGAATGGAGCAGGCAAAGCGCTGCCCCAGGGGAAACGATCCCGCTCCCAGGGCAAACAGATTTCAGCAAAATTTTCACCTGCTTTCAAAGAAGTAGAAGATCAACCATTCATCAAAACTGACTGTGGCTGAGGCGATTCCTTTATACCCTGACATTGTTAGAGATGTTGCTCCTGTGGTCACCGCTTTGCCCCCAACCCAAGTTAGTGTAGAGAGGCCGTTCTCTAGCCTGGAAAATAATGAGATCAGATGTGAGGTCATGTATGCAGGATCTGTATGGAGGCGATACTATTTCTCAGAACAAATTCAGAGACTCCACAAATGTTCCTCAGTGTTTTGCATATTTACAATTTTTTTGTGTTCTAAACTCGTATCCAATAAAAATATTTTACCCCGACAAGCAAAAGGGTAACAATTTTTTTGAACTTGTGATTTTCGGGCCTCCTTATCTCCCAAACCAAACTACAGCTTTGTACAGGGGTACTTTTAATTTTAATACTTCATTTTAAATTTTATACAAAAATTTTGCCCTTGCAAGTATTTAGCATCTGTTATTTTGCAATTTTTCCCTTTGAAAACTGAAATTTGTTACTTTTTTTGCTCCCTAAAAATAAAAAATTTTAAATTTGTTTTTTTTGTTAGTATTTGGGAAATCCCCCCCTTTTTGGTTTTAAAATTCTGCCTGAACCCTTCCCTGGGCTCTGAATCAATTAAACGGGTTTGACCAAAAAATCTAACCCGGTCTCTTTTTAAAACTTTCCCCAAATTTTGGGTTTGGCCAGCGGACTTTGGATACAAATACGGGCTTTTTCTTAAACTCTCCCACAAGTGTTCAAAAGATAAAAACATTGTTACCCTTTTGCTTGTCGTGTCTTTTTCTACCTAAATAGCTTGATTATTGTATCAAAGGTGATAAAACCCGGGATTTTCCCCATTTTACAAACAGAAAAGGTTATGACTTAAACATGCCCCATTTTATGGGGAGTCGGGGTTTTGGGAAAATGTCGGAGTTAGGGCTTCCCCACTGAAACAGGTTTTTTCAGCTGGATTTACAGAGGGTTTTAACGGATCTAAAAAGAAATTCTGAAAAACCGGGTTGCCAACCTTTTACAGGACTTTAAAAGGGTTTCCCAAAAGGATTTCCCTGTTTTTTTATGTTAAAGTCTTAAAAAAAAAAAACAAGTCACTTTCAAATTGGCCCCATTAACAGCGCCTACCTATTCCTAGATATCCCCTCTTGAAAGGGCTATCGCCCTCAGGTCGCAAAAGCTTTCGACCTGTTCACTTTTCAGGGATAGGCTCCAGAAAGGGGTTCTATAGCTACAGACCCCGGGCTTCTACTGCAGTCTATTTAGATGCCAGAAAACATGCCCCCGAATTAAACTAAAACCCAAGAAAAGAGAACTGAGGGGAGATAAATTCAATGAAAGTGAGAAATCCTTTTAAGGGAAAAAAATCCTTTTGCAGCACCCCCGGCCACAGATTTTCAAGGGGAGGGTTTTTTAAAACCGCCGGCGTCCAAAAACATAAAAACCATTGCTTTGCCAAAAATTTGGTCTGTCCCCGTAAAAAAACGGGGTTCTTAGGGTATTTTAAGGGCCAAATACAGCATCAAAAGAGCCTCCAAAACACCCCTGTTTAATTTGATTCCTATGTAAAGCAGCGTTGTAGTTCACCTACGACAAGGTTTTTCCGCACATTTTCAGCGCTTCTTTGGACGCTGAGGAAGAAGCGTCACATCATCTTTTGAAGATTTTTTTTGTGCTGGAAATCCCCGTAGTCGTCAATAGAGAGCTTCAAAACTTCAGTACGGTTTTAGGCATGGTTTTTGCCCTTGCCATTCATTTGTATGGGTGTTTCAGAAAGAAAAAAAAATAATAAAATAAGCGTTGGAAAACCTCATTGAAAACCGATAAAAACCTAAAGGGGGAAGTGTTTTGGCATTGAGGATTTTTTTGAACTTAAAATTCAGCTTTCCAAAAATCGGCCATGTGGACGTCCTCTAATCCTCAGCAGAAGTCCGAGGTGACGCCTCCGATTTTCATCTCCGATATGGTTGTGGGTTAGCTCTATATCACCTGGGATAACCTGCGTCACTCCTGCCGGAGAGAAATCTGCTCAAAAGAATAGATAAGTCCACCCCCCCCTCACTTGGGGGGTTTTGCCACGTTTAAATTTGTTAAACTTTTGGGATCCTCCAAAAGGGTTTTTAATCCCCTTTTTAAAAAAATTTGGATTACAAAAATTTGAAGCCGGGATAGAGTACACCCCCTTTTCCCTCCCCTTGGGTTACTTCAAAGCTTCTATTAGATACCCCTGAAAAAGAGCTCGGTTTGGGCTTGCCCGAGCACACTTCTTATCTGATGAGGGGGAAGCTAAAAGAAGTTTTTAAAAGGCACCGGGAAAAAATTTATGTTGTCTTTTGTATACAAATCCATAGTTTTATTTGTGATTATTTGATAAACCCCAGCTTTATTGATGAAAAAAGAACTAAAAGGAGCTTTAAAAGGCTGGGGGAAAAGCTGTTGTCCTTTTGTATACAAAATCCAAAAGTTGTAGTTTTTTGATTATTTAAAGTGAACATTTCACAGGGTCCCTTTGCAGCTCGGGTCCTGGCTGGCTGTGTCTCTCTCTCTTTTTTTTCCACTCCGGGGGTTTTTTTACATTTGTTTTCTTGGGCAGAAAAGGGCCGGTCCTGGAAAAACCCTTTTTAACCTCTTCCAGCCCATGGGGCGTATGGAAACGCCCCCAGGGCCTTTAAAAGGGGGGACCCGCTCCGGGCCCCCCCCCCCCCCCCCCTTTTTCCCCCCCCCGGGCAAAGATAGAAACCGCCGGCGGGGGCCCCCGCCCGGGGGCCCCCTTTTTTCCCCCCATAAGCCCACCGGGGGAAAAAAAAAGATGGGGGCATGGGGGTTGGGGAGGGCCCTTGTAAAGGGCCTGTCACTTCCCCCGGGCCCAAGTTTGCCTCACTTCCCCTGTTGGGGAAACCCCGGCCATCTTTGTACACCCAAATGCATTGCCTAGGGAAAGCATTAGGTTGTATTAAAAAACGCGCTGCCTAGGGGTTCAAGAAACCTTTGGGGGAAATAAAATGTTACAGAAAAAATAAAAAAAATTTTTAAATTAAAAAAAAAAAAAAAAAAAGTATTAAAAAGTTCAAATCACCCCCCTTTTCCCCCTTTTACAAAAAAAAATCAAAAAAATAAAAAAAAAGTTACACATATTTGGAAACGCCCGACCAAAAAAAGTCGATCTTTTAAAAAATAATAGAATTTTTTTCCCGTTTGCTGAAAAACCCAAAAGAAAAAAAAAAAATTTCCCAAAAGCCAAAATTGCGTTTTTGGGCATTTTTCGTTTACTCAAAAAAATGGAATAAAAATGAAACAAAAAATCGATGCAAATTTCCCAAAATGCTTGCGATAAAAAGTAAGCTTCACCCCCCAAAAAATGCCGCCTCATGACGGCCGTAGGTGTTAGTACAAAAAAAGTTTAAAGGTTCCCACAAAAAGGCGCCCCCAAAAAGGCGCAAATGGGCAAACATAGAAAAAAATTTTTAATTTTTTTTACTGAAACCCAAAAAAAAAGGAAACCCTACTTTTGGGATTGCCGGGGATGCGTAACAAAATGTAAATTTCAAAATAAACACATATTTTCCGAAGATTGAAAAACCCCAAAAAACAAATCACCCCAGAAACATGGCAAAAAAAACTTTTTTTTTTTTACAAATTTTTCCCCCTTGGAATTTTTTTTTCGGGTTTCCCCGAAAATTTTTTAAAGTAAGTGAAAAAACACCCTTAGAAAAATAAAATTCCCTTTTCCCGCAAAAAAAAAGCCCCCCATGGGTCCCCATGAGGGGGAAAAAAAAAAAAAGTTAGGCTTTTTAGGGGAAGGGGAGGAGGGAAAAACGAACAACAAAAAAAAAAAAAAAACCCGGGTCCCCGAAGGGGGTTTAAAGGGGGGGTATCGATCCTTTATGGGGGTGTTCTCTTTTAAACTCTCCTTCCCAAATCAGGGGGGTTTCTTGCCCACCCAGCTGGGCTTTTTTAAACTGATGACATCATCCCCCCCTTCAAATGTTCAGCTGACCCCATGTGTCCCCCCCCCCCACATATCAATGTCCTTTCCCTAAGCAGTCTTAAATTTTTTAAGCTGTTTACATTTCCACTCCCCGCAAATTTGTCTAAAAGTATTTTAGAACTCAGAGCCCGATCTCTCCACTGGAGGTTTCTACAGTTGAATCCCCCAGAGCACAGATTCCGTCTTTCCCCTTTTATGTTTAAAAAAGGTACCGAACACAATTTCCCGCTGTTTTTCCCATTTTTACAGTAAACTGCAGGGTCAATGAGGACATTAGCTGTATAGAGTAAAATTTTTCGGACCTTACACGCAGGAGCATTAAGGCACCTGGGACAATTCTGCGTTTTCCCAATTATAGAGACAGCTGCGGTTGTCAAGGGGGGGCAGCAGCTGTATAGAGTGAAAAAATTTTTGGGCGGCCCCCCAAATTTTGAGTGAAGGGGAGGGAAAGCAAGCCTGAAACCCGGGGCGGGGGCTTTAACAAAATAAATTTTTAGAAACCCTTAAACTAATGAAAAAAGCAAGGAGGGGGGATCCGATAAGGAATATAAGAAAGGGAGACTGTGAGAACAAGACAGCTTTGCTAAAGACATTTCCCAAATTTCAAAGTTGCTTTTTTTTCAAATGTCCCCTTTATTCTGAAGCCTTTAATGAAATGATACAAACCCCCCCTTTAAAGATCGGGGCATCCTTTCTGTGAAAAAAAAAACCATGCAGTTTTGCCCGTGTGAGCTACAATGCCCGACTGGGGTTTCTCCAATAACGGCCGGGGAGTTTTTAGGAGGGTTTTTAAAAATGAAAACCCCCATTGGATTTTTCCTTTTTTAAAATCCGTTTTTTTTAATTTTTGGGAAAAAAAAACCCCTTTGGGAGGGGTTTTTACAGCTTTTTTTTTCAGCAAACCAAAAAAACCAAACCCCTTTAAAAAAAAAAAAAAAAAAAAAACTGAAAATTTGCAATGTAGGGCAAGTCAGAAAAGGGGTTTTTGAGGCTTTGGCCCTTTTGAGAGCTGACCCGCAAGGAAATTTTAGGTTTATATGGAAAGTCCTTTTGGGCGTCCCACCCGCCCGTGTCAAAAACACATGAAAATATTTTTTGATGTGGCATGGACGCCGCTTTTCTGCTCTCCATTGATACCTATGGGCATTTTCAGCAGTTTTTTTTTTTTGCACCAAAGAAAAAACACCTGTGCTGCAGAAAAACAGCGTTGTGTGCACTACGAACCAGGGCTGTGGAGTCGGCAAGCCAAAGCCCCGACAATAATCGAGCTATTTAGGTAGTACAGACACTGACAAGCAAAAGGGTAACAATGTTCTGATCTTTTGCATGTGTAGAAGAAAACCAGGGATCAAATTTGGTAAAAGATATGTTGAATCTGACCCCAAAAGCCCAGAAGGATTCAGGCAGAGCTGAAAACCAAAAGGTGGATTTCCCAAATACTAACAAAATAATAAAAATTAACATTTTGATTTTTAAGTGCAAAATAGTAACAATGCAGTTACAGGAACTAAGCAGATGCTAAATACTTGCAAGTCACATTTATGTATAAGATAGGTAAGATGATTGTATATAAAATTGCTCTTTGCACTGCATCAAACTGGACCAACTTATTATATATTTTTGGAGTCGGTCCATTTTAGGACGACTCCGACTCCTGCAAAATGGGCACCGACTGCACTACTCCACAGTAGTACGAACAAAAATGAGGGGTTTTAAAGGTTTTTTTGGACGACATTTCTGAAGCTGCTGTTTTGGCACTGAATCCACTTCAGAAACAGCGTCTAGAACAACCCTGTGAATCTACCTTTAGCCCCGAAACCTGCAGATTAGCGGCTGCTGTGCGTGGTCATTATAAGACGCCCATTACTTGCATGAAGACGTCGAGGTCAATCACCAGAGTCAGATGTTTCAGTCCCTCCGGCTCAGCACGAGAACAAACCGAGACGGAGTAATCTCAGTGAAAGACATAATTCCCACCCAATAAGAATGCAACCCGGTAAACCCCGGGCATTAATCTTCCTGCACAGAGCAATAGCCTCACTCATTCTTAAAGAGCCCGTACAGCGCCCGGGACTAAAGCGCCGCCACCGCAGTATAACACCAGAGCATTGCTTGTGACCACCACGCCGACCCACAGTGCAATCATGCTGCAGCCAAAAACCGCCTCATCCCAGGCCCACTACATCTGCTCTGACCACCTCCCTAAATCTCACACTTAAAGGGGATGTCCAGCTCCCTCATGATGTTGTATACTCATTGCGGGTGTCCTCTGGTCTCACTCCCGGCCCCCGGCTGAAACATCATGATAACCGGGCTGGGATCGACCTATTTTGCAGGAGTCGGAGTCGCATAAAAATGGACCAATCCCAAAATAAAATAAGTTGCCCAGTTATTCGATCCCAAAGAGCAAGGGGGATTGGGTCCGGCCGGGTGCTACGCCCCATACCTCCCTCATCACTTTGAATTTAATTGAGGAATGGAGCGGGGCAAAGCGCTCCCCCAGGGGGAAAAATCCCGCTCCCGGGCAAACAGATTCGCAACATTTTTCACCTGTTTTCAAAGAATAGAAGAAGAGTTCAACCTTTCATAAAAACGACTGTGGCGAGGAAATTTCCTTTATCCCCTGACATTTTTGAGATTTCCCCGGGGTCACCGTTTTTTTTTCCCAAACCCCAAATTAGTGTGAGAGGCCGTTCTCTACCTGGAAATAAAGTCAATGTGAGGTCTTAGCGATCTATGGAGGCAAAACTATTTCAGAACAAAATTTAGAGATCCCCCAAAAAGTTCCTGCCCTGTTTTTTCATATTTTTAAAATTTTTTTGGTTCTAAAAATCGTATCCCAAAAAATTATTTTTCCTTACAAGCAAAGGGGTAACAATGTTTTGAACTTTGACTTTCAGGCCCTTATCTCCCAAAATGGGGGGATACGTCAAAAACGCCCCTTTTGAAGTTCCCCCCTTTGAGCTTCGCGCTCAAAACCTTGCTTGTTTTTGCATTTCTTTTACCCTTGGGGACTTTCATCCAAAAGAAAACCCAAAGGTTTTTCTTATATTAAAGGCTTTATTGTTCTTGCTAACACGCATAGGTCTTTACTCCTTTAAAAACCTGTATTTGTGTGTTTCCCCTGAAATTTAGGGGGCACGAAACTAAGCCAAGTAAAAAGAAATACCATTGTTTGTTAAACGCTTGTGTGTGGACTTCATTTGTTATTTGCTATAGGTGGTCCCCCCCCCCCAATAGGCAGGCTACAGGGCCCCCGCCCCCCCCCCCCCCCAACCAGCTACAGTGGCCCCCCCCCCCCCCCCCCAACCACCGGGGGTCCCCCCCCCCCCCCCCCAACGGGGCAGGCAAAAGGTGGCCCCCCCCCCCCCCCCCCCAAAGGGCGGGGCTCGGTGGTCCCCCCCCCCCCCCCCCAAAGGCAGGCTCAGGGGGTCCCCCCCCCCCCCCCAAAAGGCGGGCTACGGGTGGCCCCCCCCCCCCCCCCAAAGGGCAGGCTAAGGTGGTCCCCCCCCCCCCCAATAGGCAGATGGGTTCCCCCCCCCCCAATTGGAGCAAAAGGGTGGTCCCCCCCCCCCCCAATGGGCAGGCTAAGGGGGTCCCCCCCCCCCAATCGGGCAAAGGTGGTCCCCCCCCCCCCCCCAATAGGCAGGCTATAGGGGGGGCCCCCCCCCCCCCAATAGGCAGGGATTGGGGGGGTCCCCCCCCCCCCATTAGGCGGGCTAAGGTGGTCCCCCCCCCCCAATAGGCAGGTATTTGTCCCCCCCCCCCCAATAGGAGGCTAAAGGTGGTCCCCCCCCCCAATAGGCGGCATAGGTGGTCCCCCCCCCCCCCAATGGGCGGAATGGGTTGGTCCCCCCCCCCCAAAGGCAGGCTATAGGGGGTCCCCCCCCCCTTTGGGCGGCTAATTTTTTTTTTCCCCCCCCCCCCTAGGCGGGCTAAGGTGGTCCCCCCCCCCATAGGGCTATAGGGGGCCCCCCCCCCCCAAAGGCAGGCAAGGGGGGTCCCCCCCCCCCAATCGGCAGGCTATAGGGGGTCCCCCCCCCCCCAATAGGCAGGCTATAGGTGGTCCCCCCCAATAGGCAGGCTATAGGTGGTCCCCCCCCCCCAATGGGCACATAGGTGGTCCCCCCCCCAATGGGGCCAGGTATAGGTGGCCCCCCCCCCAATGGGCCCGGCTAAGGTGTTTCCCCCCCCAAATAGGGGGCAAAGGGTGTCCCCCCCCAATAGCAGCAATAGGTCCCCCCCCCAATGGGCAGGCTTAGGTGGCCCCCCCCCCAATAGGCAATAGGTGGTCCCCCCCCCAATAGGCAGCTATAGGGCCCCCCCCAATGGCAGGCTTAGGGGCCCCCCCCAATAGGCAGGCTAAGGTGGCCCCCCCCCCAATAGCAGCTATAGGTGGTCCCCCCCCAATAGGCAGGCTATAGGTGGTCCCCCCCCAATAGGCAGGCTATAGGTGGTCCCCCCCCATAGGCAGGCTATAGGTGGTCCCCCCCAAGAGGCAGGCTATAGGTGGTCCCCCCCCAATAGGCAGGCTATAGGTGGGCCCCCCCCCAATAGGCGGCAAGGGTCCCCCCCAATGGGCGGGGCAAGGGTCCCCCCCCAATAGGCAGGCTATAGGTGGTCCCCCCCCAATAGGCAGGCTATAGTTTTCCCCCCTTTTGGAAAAGGCTATAGGGGCCCCCCCAAAGGCGGCATAGGTGGTCCCCCCCAATAGCAGGCATAGGTGGCCCCCCCCCAATGGCAGTATGGGGGCCCCCCCAATGGGAGGCTATGGGTGGCCCCCCCAATAGGCGGGCCCTATAGGGGGTCCCCCCCAATAGGCAGGCATAGGGGTCCCCCCCCAATGGCGGGGCATTTGGCCCCCCCCAATAGCGCTATAGGGGCCCCCCCAATTTGGAGCAAAGGGTGGTCCCCCCATGGCAGAATTGCCCCCCTAGGCGCTATAGGTTTCCCCCCCCATAGGAGGCTATGGGCCCCCCCATGGGCAGAAAAGGAGGTATACCCACTTTTTGTATCATCGGGGCCTGTTTGCCCTGACAGATCCCCGATTTGGCGACTTTTTAAGAGTTTGACGTCCATTTTTTAATTTCTGCTTCTTGCATACTTTGGAGAAATATCCCCTGAAAAACCGACAAGACGGGGAAACGCTTGGGGTTTTCCTTTTCCCTTTTGGGGACGCACGATTTTGTTTTTTCCTAATTTGTGTTAAAATTTTGGAAACCAGGGGTTTAGCCACCGATATTTGGGGGAGTCCCTTTTGGGAGGGGGTTTTCCCCGCCCTTTTGGAACATGAGGGTGGAAGGGTATCCGTTTTTTTTCAAACCTATTTAGTGCTTGGATACGTGCCATCTGGATATACATGCTTGCTTCATCGCCTTATCTATGGCATTCTCCCTATGTGTTATACTGTGGCTTTCTGCATGCTGGTGTGAATTATACCTAGAGCTTGGGTCATTAATAAAACCGGACCGCCTATCTTTCCCATGCAGCATTTTGGGCCAGGATGCCTGTATGGGACTCTAATCTTTCAGCCATTTACAAAAGTTATTTGTAGTTTTCCATCTTTCTTCATTTCGCATAATCAATGCCCCGACACCGGTCAAGGAGTAATGTCACCTTATATTTATATATATACTCTCGCTGGTCACAACAAAAAAAAGGCTACATATTTTGTTGGAAGCAAATTTTCTTTGATGTTCAGAAAACAAAATATAAACGGGTTTTGCATATATTTAAAAGGGGGTTTGCCCCAAAAAAAAATTTGACGGGGAAGTTTGAAAACGAAATAAAAAATTTTCCTCATTGTATTATTAAACATCGCACCTTTTTTGTTTTAGCTCTCCCTTTAGTATCCCCGGTAACTGTCTCTAGGGGGACGACCGGCTAAAAGCCCCTCCCTCCGGGGGCACATGCTCAGACATACCTCCCCTCAGGGGCCTACTGAGTGTTCAAAACCCCGGCGTGTCACTCTCTCCCTCCCTTGTCCCCTTAGTAATTTTCAAACAGTGAAAAAAAAAGAAACCTCAATGGGTCTGTGCATTAATAAAGAAAAAAAAATCCACAGGTTAAGTTCCTGCAGGGATCTGAACCAAGGACCCTTGTGCTGTAAAGCAAAAATGTTACCTCTAAGCTACATTGTAGCTACTTACAATTCTATAAACAGACTTTCTTTGACTACAGAGAGGAAAGGCCTGGTGATGTCATCCTGCTGGGTCACATGATATGCAAATCAAACAAATAACACACGCCCCCTTCTGAGCACACAGAGCTGAAGAGCTTTAGGCAGGAGGTATGAAATGAGATCATGGCAAAACCCCTTTAATGAATGTTAAGTTTTCGCTGTATATTGTGGTGGATAGGTTAAAAAAAAAAAAAAAAAAACAGCGGTTTGTTCCCTTTTTGAGGAGACTTTTCATGGTTCTTTAAGATGGGAACAACCCTCTGTAGGTGCATTGACACAGGGCAGATCTGCTGCAGATTTTGCTATGGATTGAGTGCAAATTACAAGATTATGTTAAGATTGACTGCGGATAGTTCCTACTACAGGAGACATGAATGCTCCGTTTACAGAGGTTATGCAATATTATTATAAAAACATGGTCTATAATACAACATCACTACTAACACAGTGGTTCACATTAGAAACCAAACAGGACATTGTATTGTAATATTATGGTAACAGAACACCCGTCATGTGAGAATAAAGCGCAGTTCACACTGTTCCCGAATACAAAGTCGGGATCTGTTTCCCCATCAATAAACTCTGCCAGTATTTACACATAGATTAGGTACAAAAAAAAATAAAAAATTCCCCGGACTGGAAAAATACCGATGGGCGAAGCAGAAGTGGAACCAGAACCATAGAGGCTAAAGGAGGATCACATTATTATGACCAGCTTCTACTTCCACCGCTGGCAGCGCTTAGCTCATGAAGGTAGTGCGCTGGCTTGTTGGGCATACGAGGTGTGCAATAGGCTGCCTGCCCACATATCCCTTGCTGCGGTCATGGGTAAAAAGGGGCAATTTATCATATTTTCATTGGCTTTCAGGCGCAGGGTGGCAGTTTCTCTGGCCTGTTGGCAGCTGATGTGGTGGAAATGTACAGGGAGTGGACAAAATGGTGCCATTGTCAACATGGAAACTGCGGAGCACCACGCGCCAATGATGTGAGAGGTGAACGTCACCCGGTCATTATAATGTGACTCCGCTGTGTATAATCCTTACAGTCCTATATAGGAGAATGCAGTTTTGACAACAGGAGAGCTGCCGGCAGGAGTTTTATTTTTATGGCATCCCACACAGTAGGAAACAAACATTCAACTCATCAAAGGGAATCCGTATGCACAAGGAAGTGCGACAGGCAACAAAGTACAACGTCCTACAGATCGTTACCCGCCCAAAAACAACTGGTCGAGAACCTCCCCAGCCGTCTGCATTATGCCAGCACTCAATATACAGGGCTACAAGTCCACAGAAAGCTGTGATCTGCCAGATGACCCGCCACAGAGAGCTCCCTATGAGATGGAAAACACACTACTCCAGCTGTAGAGAGCAAATAAAGTGTATTTGTTGTATAAGGATCAGTTGTAATATATTCTACGCGGCTTCAGTTAAAACGCCGCCGGTATTTTAACGTCGGTTTTTGCCGTGGGTTTGCACAAAAAACAGTTGGTTTTCCAACACGGCCCCAAACATAGAAGTGTCCTGGAATTCGCTCGAAGATTGAACAGGTTCTGCCGGTTTAGAAACCAGACTATAGAAAATCCGTGCAGGGTAGACTACAGCTTGGATTTTCTATTGAGGTCTATGGGGCACTGGTTACAGGTGGGATCTTTTGTGGATTCTAAATACCAGGGCTGTGGAGTCGGAGGCTATTTTGCAGGAGTCGGAGTCGTCATAAAATGGACCGACTCCCAAAATATATAATAAGTTGGTCCAGTTAGTTCGATGCAAAGAGCAAGAGGAATTGGGTGCGGCCAGTGCTGCTGCTCCCATATCTCACCCTCATCACAATGAGGGGATAATTGAACAATGGAGCAGGCAAAGCGCTGCCCCCAGGGGAAAGATTTGTTTCCCAGGGCAAAAAATTTCCAGCAAAAATTTTTCACCTGCTTCCAAAAAAGTAGAAGATCACCATTCATCAGACCTGATGGGGCTGAGGAAATTTCCCTTTTATACCCTGACATTTTAAGATGTTGCCCCTTTGGGTCAACGCTTTGCCCCCAACCCAAGTTAGTGTAGAGAGGCCGTTTCTACGGAAATAATGAGATCAGTGAGGTAGTATGCAGGATCGATGGAGGCAAACTATTTCCAAAAAAATTCCCGAGACCCAAAAATGTTTCCTGCATGTTTTGCAATTTTAAATTTTTTTGTTTTCAAAAGTCTATCCAATAGATTTTTAATTTAAAACAAACGACAAGCAAAGGGTAACAATTTTTTTGAATTTGGATTTCAGGCTCCATATACTACACTTTGTACATGAGGGCTACGTAATTTTTATACAGCCCCATCTTACCATCTTATACAAAATTGATTGCAAGTATTTAGCTCTGCTTATTTCTGCAGATTCTTTCCTGTAACTGCATTTTTATTATTTTTATTTTTGGGAAATCCCCCTTTTGGTTTTTCACTCTGCCTGAATCCTTGGGGGTCGGTTCAGATTCAAGAAATTTTGAAAAAAATTGACCCCAGGTCTCCCACACACCCCAATTTGGTGCGACGGACTTGGATCAATACAGCTTTTTCTTAAACCTCCCACAAGTGTTAAAAAGATAAAAACATTTTTTACCCTTTTGCCTCCAGTGCCTTTTTACCTAAATAGGATTATTGATCAAAGGTGATAAACGCGGTTGTTACCCTTTTTCTACAGAAAGTTATATTTAAACATGCGCCTGTAGAGGGGAGTCAGGGAGGGTTGGGGGCTTTGGCTTGCCGAAAACCTGACCAGAAACCAGCGCTGTGGAGACAAGGCCTTATACAATCATTAAAGCAGTCCTCCTTGTTTACAGACCTTTTAAAATAGCAAAGCAGAGATCTTGCACCTTTCATTACACGATAAACTTTATCTGCTAAAAAATGATGTACCCCTCATAGTTAGACCAAGGGTTGGAAAAGATGTGAATAAAAAGGGGGGGGGGGGGGGGGGGGGGGGGGGGGGAAAGGGAGTTTTTTTAAATTTATTTTTTCCCACTGACGCAGAATTATCCGATTTCCAAACCCCAGCGCATTCCAAAATCCCGTCGGTGGACAAGTACCGTCAGGCCGGGGGGTAATCCTTGACCTTTACACAACAATCAGGAAGGCGGATGGTAATAAACGGGCCCTGTGTTTCAGGAAGACCCACGCGAGAACAGCCCCTTTTCTCCACTTCAGCCTACAAATTTCTCCCAAAAATTTTTAAAACGTCTTTGGGGTCGACTGTCCGGATGTCTCTTGTCAAGGGGAGGTCAGCGTCTACCCAGGAGACCTCTTCTAGATGATTAAATTACAATCACCAACACCCTGCAAGACATAGCAGGCAAGCTTCTTTGGGAGCGTTTCCTCCTTTGTGGCAGTTTTTCTCTCTGCCCAATCGGGTTTGCATGTGAAAACCCCAGAATAGCATCCATATATGCAGCAAATCACACAGGAGGGCGCCCCCGACCTATGTAATGGTGCAATCCCATGTACAAGCCCGGACTGGGGAATATCTTCCTCCCCCCGTACAGTCCCCACTCGATAGATGAATTGACCTTTAAAAACCAAGCGCAATTAGAGACTGTGCGTCTGGGTAAATCTCCCATCACAAATTCTTTAACAGATTTCTAGACGTCCCCCCCAAGAGGTGATGGAGCCCGATTTTCCTGAGGGGATCTGCTTCATCCCGTACATTACCGCTGCAAAATTTTACTCCAAAAGAAAGCTGCTCACACTCCAGTCATTCTCCTATGTTTAAAATTTTTTTTCTAAAGGCGGGGCTGCAGCGAAAAGAATGAAGCCTCAGTGTCACAGGAAGGAGGAGGCCTCACCCAACACCACAAGGGCTTACAGACATTGGCTCTGCCGGTCAGCGCAAGCTATTGTTCTATGTTATCAGCCAACGCAGACCAAGGATTAGACTACAGAATCCTTACCCCCCCCCAAAACAACCCTCCATCAGATAGCCCAAACCCTGCTCTCCTCTGCCGTTACAATACCCTTAACCCCTCCACCCCCTGCCGTAAAAATACCAGTTCGGGGGGTATAAAGGGCCAGAATTGGAGAGAGCTCCGATCCCAGCCATTTAACCGCAATGGTAAACGTGACCAATGATTAGAAAAACAGGGACGCGGGTCATTGCGGCCCGCCAAGCAACGTGATCACCAGATGCCACTTATGAGCCATGGCAGCCAGAGGTCTCATGAAGGCTTCTGTAGCTGCCATGTTAGTACACCTTAGGCAGGGTGTAATAGAAGATGCATGGAATACATCTAAATACATTAGTACTACAGTATATAGTACAAGCAATTGCATGTTCAAGTCTCCCAGGGAAAAAAAAAATAAAAATATACATACGATATGTTAGGGTGTGTGTATATATATATATATATATATATTAATTACACACACACCACTCAAAAAGATAACACTTAAACAACCCAATGTAACTCCAAGTCAATCACACTTTTGCGAGATCAACCTGTCCAGTTGTAAATCAACACTGATTGTGAATCAATTCTCCTGCTCCTGTGCAAATGGAACAGACAACAAGTAGAAATGATGGGCAAGCGGCAAGACAACCCCTATAAGGAGCGGTGCTGCAGGTGGTGACCACAGACCACTTCTATGTTCTCATCCGTTTTGGCTGTTCTGGTCACTTTTGCATTCTGCCATTGCTCTCGCCTCTAGAGGTAGCATGAGGCGGTGTCTACAACCCACAGAAGTTGCTCAGGTCGTGCAGCTCATCCAGGATGACTGGACACTCTGCTGACAGACATCTCTCACACTGATCTGAGCATGGAGCAGATACCGGGAGACCGGACAGTACACCAGGAGACATAGAGGGGACCATAGGTAGGCAACAACTCAGCAGCAGGACCGCTGCCTCCTCCATTGTGTAAAGATGAGCCGTGCCAGAGCCCTGCACAATGACCTCCAGCCGCCACTGATATCCATGTGTCTGCTCCATGACGGGGGTATGTGGGCCCAACATCCACAAGTCAGAGCTGTGCTTACAGCCCAACATTGTGCAGGGCTATTGGCATTTGCCAGTGAACAGCAAGATTGGCAGATTCGATGTTGGCCTCCTGAGCTCTTCATGGATGGGAGCAGGGTCACACTGAGCACATGTGACAGAGGCTGGAGACCCCTTGGAGAACATTCTGCTGCTGCTACATCCTCCGGTATGAGCGGTTTGGCAGTGGGTCAGTAATGGTGCGGGGAGGCATTTTTTAGAGGGCGCCCACCCCTGCATCTGCTGCCAGAGGTGCCCTGACTGCTATTAGGGATGAGAGCCTCAGAGCCATTGTGAGACCATGTGCAGGTGCGTTAGGCCCTGGGCTCGTGATGCAGGACACTGCTCGGCCTCATGTGGGGTGTCAGCAGCTCCTGCATGATGAAGCCTCTGATGCTATGGACTGGGCTGCCCGTTCCCCAGACCCGAATCCAATCCAGCACATCTGGGACATCACGTCCATCCACCAACACCACAGACTGTCCAGGAGGTGACTGATGCTTTACTCCAGGTCTGGGAGGAGATCCCACAGGAGAACATCCGCCGCCTCATCAGGAGCATGCCCAGGCGTTGCAGGGAGGTCATACAGGCACGTGGAAGCCACAGAATACTGAGCCTCATTTCCTTGCCTTGAGGCATTTCCACTGAAGTTGGATCAGTCTGAAACTTGATTTTCCCCATTTTGATTCTGAGAATCATTCCAAACCCAGACTGCAGGGGAGATTCATTTTCATTGATCATTTTTATGCTTTATTCTTCTCAACGCTGCACTATGTAATGAATGAAGAATTGCAACTGGAATATTTCATTCATTGACATCTGGGATTTTACTGTTCTTTATTTTTTAAACAGTGTATACATGTAGAAGTTCAAAACATTTTACAGATAGAAAAAAGGTACACGATTGGTACAGCCACGTCCATTAAACACAATTTATTCCATACAGTGTACACTATAGAAGAAAAATAAATAAAAACTGATCAAGCCACCACACGTATCCCAGATCGGTATTGCACTTTAGTATGTAAGGCTTTGTCTACACAATGAAAAACGATCGTAGGATTCTAAAACGCCAAAAATAACGATTGTTTATGTTGACTGTTACTATGAAAAAAATTATATAATATAATATATATATATATTATATATATATATATACATACATACATAATACATACATACATGTTGTCTACACAGGTCGTTTTTCTCTCTGCTCGTTTTCTGGCACCAGTGGATTATGTTGTAATGCCAGTATGTTTAGTTTTTTCAGCATCTTCCCAATTGAATGTATGGGTCAACGGCGCCCAAAAAAAAAACAAAAAAAAAAAAAAAAAACACACGAGAATCAACTGCGTTTTTTGACAATACAGTGAAGAAAAAAAAAGTAGACTTTGGACCGTTTTTTTTTTTTGTCCTTTGCTATGTTGCCACAGCCTAACAAAAAAGCTCTCACTCAGGTCCATAGATTTAAGGGGGAAAAAAATTTAAAATAACTGGTTGCAGAAAATACCGCCGCTGTTTTTGGCACGAAAACAGAAGCCTTAGGCCACAGACCAAATATCGGTTGGGAAATCCCGACTGTTAGTTGGACCGTTTTTGGTCACCGGGGGGCTTTTGTCCCCGGTTCGTAGATTCCATTCCTCCCCCTTTGCACCCACATGTTCCACCCGAAAAAACCTGGCAGAAGAATGAACATGTTCTATGTTTTTTGGACCGTCGGCGGGCTAAGAAGCAGTCAGGTGGAAAATCTGTGCAGTGGGGACTGCTGCACGGATTTGCCATAGAGGTCCATGTACAAGGCTGACTGTCGGTTTACAGGCAGCTTTCAATACCGAAAACAGTCTGTAAAACCTACTGAAAACCTGTGCCGTGGGGACATGCCCATACACGGCTATGAAGACTGAAAAATAAATAATTTTAAAAAAGGGCCTGGAGGAAAAACAAAAAGTAATGAATTCACCTCTCACATTAATGGCGCGTGGTGCTCTACCGTTTCCATGTCTCTTATTCCCAATTGTGCCATTTCTCTACTCACCATATTTTCATCACAACAGCTCCCAAACTGTGTAGAAATACTGCTACCCTGCGCCCGAAAAGCCGATAATCATGCAAACTCTGATAAATCACCCCGTCACAGGGATATAGGTGCAGACAGCCCATCACACATCTTATATACCCACCAAGCCAGCGCACCACACGTGGCTTACTACATGAGCTAGCCTGCAGACCTTA